>SEYY01018045.1:10000-22500 GCA_009176605.1 Armadillidium nasatum
TGACTGATTAAAACTCAAGTGCTTAAAATGTTAAATATAAATTATAATAATTCTATACAGTATATGGTATTAATTTTTTATCACAACTGCAAAACTGTTAGCTCTAATTTTGCAAAATAATAATAATAATAATAATAATAATAATAAAATTAAAAACTCACCGTTAATCCAAGAATGTGGCGAATAAGTTCCTTAGCTAAATTTTCATATCTTGATGAAAACCCAAATTTCGAGGACATTTTCACAAGCTACTAATCATTTAATATAAATATATATAATTTCATTATTCCTAGAATTGAAAAGTTACAGAAAGTTAATTAATGCAAAATCTTGGATTTACATCTAAATTTCTTCCCCAATTTAAAATACTATAGATTAATAATTTAGTTTAGATTTCGCAACAGAAAGCACTGTTTAAGACATCAAGATATTTTCTTTAATGAATCATTAAAGAAACCAAGTAATTTATTTATTTGGGGCAAATGCAAACACTGGCCAAATTTGGTTTAAACAGTGCATTCTTAGTTCCTGTAATAGTTTTTGCAAGACAATTTTTGGAAGATTTAATTTTTCCTTCATTCCTATAATCTGTATTAATAAAATATTGAAATTTTGTTTTATATATTATACTTAGCAAAATCATAAAGGTCTTTAGATGCAATCTGGTTTTCATATGATCTTTGTAAACCATGTGAGCTAAGTGCTTAACAATACTATTAAACCATCAAATGGTTCCTTACCATGGTATGTTGTAAAATAAAAATGGCACTGTATTTAAAGCAAAATCATCTTTGTGATAATATATATTAAGAAAGTTCTTGCAATTTTTATATTAGCCAGCAGTTCTAGACACTCATCTTAAAAGTAAATTAACTTTGTAACTTGTGGCAGTATGTTAAGGATATAGGTTAAATTGGTTTCACGGATTGGAGTCTTCTTGCATTTTTGCAACATTTTAAATTAGTAGTTACCGAAAAAGAATGTGACAGTATAAAAAAAAATGAGATATTTGAAAAAGAAATATTCCTTTTTATTGCAATAAAAAATATTGTGAGTTTAAGATGAGTATTTCTTAGAAAAACTATTAGTTTTCGGATGTGCATTTGTCTTAAGATGCAATATATATAATGTATTTTTTTATGCAAAATTTAACAGCAAAACATGTCAAATTGTGTAGGTATTTGGAAGACTACAGTCATTAATTGGTTCAACTTCTGCAGAGAAGTTTACAGTTTGGAATGTTTGACTCTTTAAAGCAAGATTGGAGGAAAAGGTAAAGTTATCAAAATTGATAAGTCTTTATTTAGAAAGAGGATATATATATATATATATATATATATATATATATATATATATATATATATATATATATATATATATATATATATATATATATATATATATATATATATATATATATATAATATATTCATATATATATATATATATATATAATATATATATATATATTGTAATGATTCGCATGAGCATCATTGTATGTTCATGTGGTTTCACCCGTAACTTTCACCCTGCAGTAGGTAATAACCTATGCACTGCCAAAGTACTCCTTATGTTATATTATTAGGAGGATAATATTATTTATTGTTCATTTATGATATACTTGTGTGTGTGATTGGTAATAAATCTGTTTCTCTATTTTACAGGCAGTATTTACTTTGTTAAAACTCTCAATTAAACGAAGCAGTAGTTAGATTGTTATATACTTTGTCTGATACAAAACTGATATATTATATAGTCTGTTTCAAAATAATCTCTGGTAATATATTCTCAAGTACGGAACAAGTACGAACATATAGTCTGTTTCAAATTAATCTCTGGTGATATATCCTCAAGTACGAAACATTCCTGGCTAGGGTAAGTTCTATAGGCTTTATTATTAAATTCAGTTAGTTAATCAATTGTTAGGAATAGATAATCTGATACGATTTATCCTTCAGATTCCAGTGCTCGGATCACATTCCAGTGCTTGGATCACTTTGCAGTGTTCAGATTCCATACCAGTACTTGGATCACTTTCCAGTGCTTGGCTAGTTTCCAGTGCTCGGATCAGAATCCATTCTGTATCCGTTTCCAGCACCAGGATCAGTTTCAGTGCTGTATTCAATCCAGAGTCAGTCCATATATACAGGCTATAGACCATAGATAATCACAATACGCCTTGACGGGGTATTACTATAGAGGAAGCAAACACTGACTCAAACATATTCTGTAATTGGATAGTTGAGCAAGCTGTGAGCAGTTTCCTCTAGATAATCTTGCCAAGTTAAGTTATTACTTAAATGAGTCATAAGTATTATTTAATATACTTAATTGTGCTAGTAATTTACTGATTAAATGCACCTTTATTTATTTATATCTGTGCATCTAATCAGTCCTAAAATTATCATCTTATTTTGTAACCTAATTATAATCGAGCAAATCATTATTTCATTATATAATTGTATGCATATATTCACCCATATATTATAAGTGTGAGACACCGTATATATAAAATTATTTATAATTTTATATATATTCACCCCTTTAATTACCAATCTTGGTTCGTTAAAGTTTTGAAATATTCTTGTGTTGATTCATATTCATTAGTCAACATCATAATCTACATCAACATCCCGGTGTCAGTAAATAATCTGGTACTTACACACACATTTGGTGTATGCCCTGACAGCCGTGCCGACGGGTATAGCTGGCAGGTTATATAGTTGAATGTGTTGAAGCCAGAATTGTATATTCGTTAATTAAATTTGTATATATTCTTCAGGGTGCATTCTTATTCGTAGATCGTGTCCTGTGTTTTCCTGTAGTTAGTTTATTATATTGCTATATAATTTACTATATCTTTTGGAGTCACGAGAGGTTATTCATTGTTGGTTTGACATACGTACTTGGCACCTCTTCATTTAATTCGTCTGGGCCATAGATAAAGACGAAGAAGTTTAGCAGGGGAATCCTGTAAACCGGACCTGAGTGTCTGCGTTATTCGTTGTTATACAGAATTTCATTGAGTTGTTGGCGGGAGTGTTTGGATGAACTGTAAGTTGGTTGATCTTATCTTAGTATTGGTAGGGTGAGTCATCATCAGTAACCGTACTCTCACCTTAACATAATTGGCGACCTTGCCAGGATTGTCCTGCAGGCGCCTTGTTTTCATATTCGTTGGTTGAAGTTGTCTTGTTGACTCTCGTGACAAATCTTCGTCGAATCATCGGGGTTGAATATTGTTGTGTAACATTTTTTTTTCTTTTAAGTATTGTTGTTGTTGGGTTGTCAAGGAAAACCACAGTACACTCTTAATATAGTATATTTACATTATACACAGCATAATGGCACACTCTCAAAACCCAGACATGTTAGAGTTAGGTTCGATCGCGGATCTTGACTTGTCTGTGTCCTCTGACCGAGTGGGTACACAAGACCCGTCGACGGTAGATGTTCCATATAATCGAACCGCGGTATCAAGTCATGCCGATAACGCGTTTATTTTAGCGGAATTACAGCGATTACACGCGGCGCTTGGCGATTCTAACCGTCAATTAAGTCAATTGCGGGCCGAACGACGTAGTGAGCCGCAGATTGGTGGCTCATTTAAGGAGGAACAGCGACCTCCAGTAGAGCGGGTTCCGTTTCCATTCGCGAATGCGGGAACAGTAGAGTCGTCTCCGGTTCGGGAACATAAATTTGCGGGAACCAGTATAACTCGCGAACCGTTAGTTGGCGTGCGTTTCTCTTTGCCGTCTGTGGCGGAGAGGAATAGATATTCAGCGGTAACGTCCAGCGTTTGCGTATTCCGCCAGTTTCTAGTATGTTGACTTCATCAACATTCCCGACTCCTATTTATTCATCATCCATCATGACATCATCGTTGTCTGAACCTTACAGATCATTGCCTTTTCAAACTCTGCCCCCTAGCTCAGATAGTCGCCTTGATGCAATTGAAGATCAATTATCAATGGTCACACGATCTGTCAATATGCTGACACAGATAGTGGCAAAAGCATATAAGCCAAAGGCAGTACCTCCACGAAAGTTCAACGCGGCTAAAGAACATAATCTCCGAACGTTTTTCAAACAGTTCGAGAGATACTGCCAGGTCATGTATCCAGACCAGCCCGAAGACTGGATAATCGTCCTCGGAAACTTCCTCGAGGGTTCTTACAGTGACCTGTATGATCAAATTATTCGTGAAGAGATGGCTTATACTGCTATTAAAGACGCCTTGCTTCAATGGTGGGACTATGAGGCGGGAGTAAGAAGGGACAAGGCTTCGCAAGAGTTTATGCTTGCCAAACGGAAACCGGGCGAGAGTGTCAATATGTTCGCACTCAGGTTGGAACAGTTAGCAAACCGAGCCTACCCCGGTGTTTCCATGCGTGCCCATGACAATTTGCGACGGGCATTCCTACATAATCTGCCAGCAGTAGTGGAACAACGAATGCATGATTATATACTCAACCATGAGGGTGCAACTGGTCAGAAGATGCAATTTGATCAGATAGTCAGGTTGGCAAATCAGCATTGTAATGAGTTGTCAACCGAACAAATCGTCGAAGAACCTGAGGTAATAACTATTTCCCAGGTCAAAACACAACGACAGAAGAGCGATGCCTGGAGTGAGGCGGTCAGAAGATATTCTGACAGGCCAAGGAACTCTACTAGAGCTGTAGTTGAGTCAGCGCCTACCACACCGCCCAAGCCCGCAAATAATCGTTCAGAATATAGGAATAACCGTGGTAATGGTAATTCAGCGCCAAGAACCACTGGTAGATCATCAAAATCCGATTTCTTCTGCACGTATTGTGGAAAAAATAATCATACTCTCAGCGATTGCTACACTTATAATGATGTCTGCGCATATTGCAAACAGCAGGGGCATTCTGCAAAAGAATGTTCACAGACAAAGTCAAAGCAATCAAATAATCAGTCCTCACAAGCGGCTCGAACACATATAATGAAATGCCCATACTGCTCTGCAGGACATCTGGGGAAAGATTGTCCCGGCCGTGGAAGTCCCCGATCTAAAGGTCGTGAAAGTCCATTGCCTCAACGAAATAATCAGCGGGGTGTAGTTAATAACACACGGAGTACACGTGACGACTCTCATTCAGAAGGAGCTAGTGGCGGAGCACAAGCTTTAAACTGAGTGACTCCGTAGCCATGGGTCAGGCTGCGGAGGTTAGTGATGGTAGCTCCAGTTCAGATGTATTGACCCAAAAACCAAGTGAGACTCCCGAAAATATTCAGATCCTATTTAATCGGGCTGACAGTCAACCCTTATATGTGGATGTCATCCTTGAGGGATATTCGGGCAGACCTTACGATTGCCTAGTTGATAATGGGGCATGTGTAAGCCTAATTAAATCTTCGGTAGTGGATGAGCTCATCGGTGTTCACAAACATGCTTCAACTATTCGAACGATTAGCGGCATTGGTCATACTGCCGTGAAAATTTCACATTTTGTCCTATTAAGTCTTCGTTTTAGGAGTGGCTTCAGTACCACTCAAACTGAATTCTACGTTGTCCCATCTCAGTTCCTGGAGGATTCGTTGGTGCTGGGTGTTCCTCTTTTACGAGCAAATAGTCTTCTCCCGGATATGTCTACATATCAGTTATTACTAAGGGATGAAGATAAGTTTCTCGTGGTAGCTTCAGATCCTACCAAAAGTAACACCACTATCGAACCACGAACAATCGAAAATATGGAGGTAGGAGCGCATCAGTGCGGATTTATTTCTATAAATCTATGTAATTTTACATATTCTCTCCAGAACTTCTATTTAGAAGGTCTGAGTGAGGAGAACTTTAATGTGCTACCCGGAATACTCAGTGAAGGCGATTCTTCAGTTGTAGCTGTTTACAACGGTAGCGAATCATCCAGATTCATACCAAAGGGATTCTCAGTGGGGTCTGCTTTTCCTATATCAGAGACCACTGATATTTCCATTTATAATATTCTGTCAAGCGAATTGGAAGATGCTTCTGTGCATGAAAACTATTGGACGCGAGATAAAATCATGGAAGAGTTTCAATTTTCGGATATTCAGTTGAATGATTCTCAAAAAGATCAGCTTATAAATCTTCTTCAAAAATATTCTGCAGTCCTCAGTACTGGAGATGATGACGTTGGGCTTGCTCATAATGTCCAGCATCACATTGAGCTTACGACCGATAGGCCCATTCATGTGCCGGTTCGGCGGTTCCAAGGACCACTGGCCCAAGAAATTGAGCGTCAGTGTGGTGAGCTTGAAGAGGGTGGAATTATTCGGAAAAGTTACTCTCCATATTCGGCTCCAGTAGTTCCTGTAAGGAAAAAGGACGGTGGTTTGCGTTTGTGTGTGGACTACCGTGCCCTTAACAAACATACTAAGGGAGATGCATTTCCTTTACCTAATTTAATCGATTCCATTTACAATATGGCAGGTGCTCAAATATTCACCACTATCGATTTAGTGCGTGGATATTACCAAATCGAGATGGCAGAAGGTAGTATAGAGAAAACGGCTTTCTCTACACCACTGTCACATTATGAATTTCTTCGTATGCCTTTTGGAGTGAAGGGCGGACCAGCCACTTTTCAGAGAGGTATGATGTTGGCTCTGTCGGGTATCCCATGGTCTGAGGTCATGGCTTATCTTGACGACGTAATTATTCGGTCCAGCACTTTCGAGCAACATATTGTCTCATTAGAAAAGGTATTACGTGCTTTAGATGCTAACGGTTTTAAACTAAAGCCGAGTAAGACAAAGCTATGTCGAGGGTCAGTTGATTTTCTCGGTCATCGAATAGATAGTCGTGGGATCTTGCCTCTTGAAAAAAATCTTTCGGGCGTGCTTGACTTTCCCGTGCCCAGTACGGTCAAACAACTTAGGCAGTTTCTGGGGATGGTCAACTTTTATAGACGCCACATCCCACACTGTTCTTCGATAGCGAAACCCTTGTCTTGTCAAACTGGTGGCCGTACAGTACGATGGACGGAGGAGTGTCAAAAAGCTTTTGACCAACTTAAATCATCGCTGGTTAGTCCAACTTTATTGGCTTTCCCAGACTATAGTCTTAATTCGTCGCCGTTGGAATTATTCGTTGACGCGTCTAATATCGGATCGGGGGCGGTGTTGTCACAGCAGCAGGGGGATGATAATCGACCCATCGCGTTCATTTCCATGACATTTTCCGATGCGCAGCGAAAATATTCCACTGTAGAGCGCGAGTTGGCAGCATTACGGTGGGCCGTCAAAGCATTGAGACCTTTCCTTTGCAATGAAAAAGAATTCATCATTTATAGTGATCATGAGCCGTTGCAGTACTTACATAATATGTCAACCGCAGATGGACGTATTGCACGGACATTGGAAGAACTTTCTGAATATAATTTTCAAATTCGTCATATCAGCGGTAGGAAAAATATTCTTGCAGACGCCTTGTCTCGTTCTCCAGTTCCCGCAGCCGAAGATGAGCCTTTAGATATTCCGGTTGAAGAAATCTTCGAGGGAAATTACATCCCACCGGGCTTTAAACAGGTCATCATTCCTGGTGGTGGGGATTCCTTGTTCCGATGTTTTGGCTTTTGGGCAGAAGGTTCAGAGGAAGCACATGTGGAGATAAGAGAAACGCTGGTAAATAAATTAATTAAAGATCCTCATAAATATAATCTCGGCGGAAGGAATCTGTTAAAGAAACTGAGATTAATGATTTATCCGGGTCAGGTGCCGATACCTGAAGTCATTCAAGTATTCGCGGACGTAATGAAGTGTAAGGTATTAGTGTATTATAATAGCGCCAAACCGTTAGTATATGGTGAGAAATACTCTGACACATGTTATCTTTCTTGTGTATCAGGGATACACTATAATTTATTAATTCCAGAAGGAACATCCGATTCTGTGAATGAAATAATCTCAATTAATTTAGTTAGGATACATTCTCAAACGTCCAATTCACAAATACATAGTACATTATTACACAATTCGTCAGTAGATATAGACACTCTTAAACAAAAACAACACACAGATAGAGTTTTGAAGAGTTTAAGTAAAGTAGTCTTAAATAAAGTGCCAAAGATACAGTGGCCTAAGAACTTGACTGCATTCAAGCCGGTTGCTGAGCACATATTCATCACCGAGGGGTTGTTGTTGATTCAACATAGAGGGGAGGATAAATTCATCGTTCCTTTCTCATATATGGTTTCCCTAGCGACACAGTTTCACGTTGATTACGGACATCTGGGGAGAAACAAGTTATTATCTCTTATATATGAGGAACTTTGGAATCCTCGGGTCAATCAAATAGTCACTGACATTTGTAAGTCTTGTCCACATTGTCAAGTGTCGAAGACAAGCACAAATATTGCAAAGCCCCCTGTGTTGAAAATAAAATCATCTTTCCCATATGAGTTATTAGCAGTTGACTTGCTACAGTTGCCACGTACTCGTAGAAATAATAGTTATTGTTTAGTTGCTATTGACCACTTTTCCAAATTCATCAATGTAGTTCCCCTGGTCAATAAAACCAGTCAGGTAGTAGCAAATGCGTTCAAGCATAAGATATTACCATGTTTGACACATATTCCCGATCGTCTTTTAAGTGATCGTGGTCTGGAGTTTATGGGAGAACCATTTGAAAAAGTATTGCAAGAATTTGGGATTAAACATGTGGTAATCTCCAGCCACATGCCACAATGTAATGGGGTTACTGAACGTGTCAACCGTACATTGTTACAGTTATTAAGAACATTGGCTCAGGATAATCCATCAAATTGGGATGATCAATTGCCTCAGGCAGTTATTATATATAATAACACTTGGCATTCAGCTATTGATGCCACACCATCAAATATTCTTCTAAGAACAGCACATTCTTTCCTTAGCAATCCGTGCTTGCAGCAGTTTTGGCGAGACCCTTCAAAACACTTTTCCCCATATAGTGTAGGTAGTAAAGTGGCATATAAAGTTCACATGCCAGGTAATCTCGTCATAAATAAATTCAAAGCACGATACGTAGGACCATTCATTATTCGTCAGGTACATGATAATAGCCTAACATATGAAATAGTTAGGATGAACAACTCAAAATCAATTATTCGAGCTCATTATTCGCAGCTACGTCCATGGTTGGAAGTCCCTCGATATTTACGAGATAATCATCATTTCAAACAATTGCTTTCATCGGAGTTGCAGGAGGATAGTTCAACGACTCAAGTAATAGAAATGAACGAGGAATCTGAAAGCCTGGACAATGATCATAGTCAAGTTGTTGAGCCGGATATATTCGATTCATCAGAATCAGGATTTTGAAGAGAATGATTTCTTGGGGTTCGAAATAAATTCACCATTATCAATAGACGAATATGTTAGTTTAGGTAGTAGATATTCGCAAGTTAGGATTCCTGATATTACAGTACCAGTCACAACTAGGTTAGAAACACTTCATATATCGCCTTTCCAAAACATTAATCGAACACCTACAATTACATCTATGCACACTACTCTTGTGGTCCCTGGTTGCCAGTCGGTGGAAACATGTTCGAGTGGAAATCAGGTGGTGGGTGAGAGTGCTGTTGAGGATCGTGTGAATGAAATGTACGAAAGGGACTCTAATTCAACAATTAATTCTACTATTGGGAATAGTCGTCGTATGTCAGCTGATTTTGCAATTCTTCGTTTTCTCTGTCGAAGTACAGGGGAGTCAGTTGTCAGTGACAATGGTTTAATATCTGAGGAGCATTCAGATTCACAATCTTTATGTGAATCAGTTTTTGAAGGTTTTACTGAGGGAAGGGGAAATATTCGCGATATTAGGGATATTCTTAATCCTAATTCAGCCTCATATAATCTTGGTTTTCCTGAGGACACTTTATCATCCATTGGTGAACATAGCGAAACTATGGAGTGCACTCTTGATGAATATATTGAAGATTCATATATTCTTTCCCCTGAACTTGAAATGCGAACCAAGGTTGTTGACACTATAGTTACCACAACCATTAGTAATGTGGTAGGTCCCAGAACCCGTTCACATGGCCCAGTTCCCGATCATATTCATGTTCTTACAAATCCCTTAGAGTATAAGAGAAAGTAATATCATTTCTATATTGCATGAAAATAATAACCTTTATTATTAAATAAAATTCCCATACAAGAACAGTTGTACATAAAAGTTAATTTATAGCTTGTGTTGCAAAAATCTAAGGTATTATTTTATTTTAAGAATTTATTAATTTATATTTGTTTCCAAACTATAATTTATGTTGGTTTACGGATTTGGTTTATAAGAAACGCATGGTACCTATGCTTATTTACCCTATTTATCATATTCTTTATACTTTTCTATGATATAGGTGCATATTAACATTGATATGTTGTGCTTTATAAAATCGGTTGATGCTATGTGTTCATTGCACGATATTAAAGTATTATTGTGCGCATTAGAAAAAAAAAAAAACTAGGTTGATATTTTATTATGCAAATTGCTAGTTGTCTTTATTTATATGTATTAATGTACTAATGCTTTGAAAACCTTTTCAGTGTATTATTCATTTATTTTTCATTGCTTTGATAAAATTGTAACGGATATCTACAAGTATTTATTGTCTCTTTCCAGATGGTACATATTCTTGTTATTGGAGATTCGGAGGTGATTGCTTTCCGGAGGGCCGCTGAGGAGCTGGAGAGGAGGTACTTGGCTGCGTTTACCTTTGATGCCGTACCTGGGAGAAGTATTATTGATGGCATGCAGGCGTTACGTCAAATATTCGCACGCCACATGGATATCGTACTTGTGTTAGGCCTTACATGTTATTCCTGGCATAAGGTTCCCATGGTTTGTTCACCTCATGTTAAACTGGTGACAAACAATCCCAACGCGCGGTTAGAATCCGTTGCCCAGTTTATGCAGGAGGCACACCATTTTTGCAGTATGGTGAATCCTCGGGTAAAAATGTTCTTAGTATTACCTAGTGTAAAGAATATTTATAACTTTAATGTTTCCATCATTTCTAAGAAATATTCGAGTCAGGCTGCGCAACTGTTGTCCGACATGGATAAGGATTTCAGGTTTGCAAAGACGCATTTGGTTAGTACTGCTCGTAAATATATTCGGATCAGCAGTTGTTGCATAGCGAGGAATATTCGTGGAGGGGTAAAAATATTCTAATGATTCACCATGCACTTAACCATTTTGTACGGGACATTTGTCGAGGTACTACTCGATGGGCTCCACATGCGAAGTTTTTAAAGGGATTGAACGATGACTTCATTTTCCCTGAAATGGTGAGCGATGGGCTACACTATACGCCTCATTGTGTCATCATGTTTTTTGAAAGTATTGAGCCCTATTGTCGTTGGCTCAGAGTTCGGCCATCACCATCGGCATTGCCTAGTCCTGCACCGGAGAGTTTGCCTGTCCCTGAAGTAGCAACTTCATCGCCTTCTCCAGACTCTTCAGCGGTGGAGGAGAAAGAGATAGTCGTAGATAATGTGGTTGTACCGCAAAGTGAAAATATTCGTGAGGAAACGGAGTTAGCTGTTGCTGGTGGAAGTCAGTCTTCCGAAACCGAGTCCACATCATCGGACGATTCGGTAATCACAGTCATTTCCACTGTCACTACTTCTGTGCGGTCACGGCAGACTGTACAGAGTTCATCGTTAACACCAGCAGATAATCGGAGACTCTGGTATTATTTAAAAGGAGTGGAACGGTTGTTTATTGCTCCGGACACGCCACAAGAAATGAGATCAGCAGTTTGTAGTGTGGCGAGAGACATGCTGGATTTAATTGAAAGTGGAGATGAAGAACCTTCGTGGAATACGTAAATTCGTTACCCATATATTCGTGCTCGTTTTTCACTATGTGAAGTACTATATGTACATAATGTGATAGTATTTCTAAACTTTTGGCTTAATGTCATAATTTGAAGTAAATATTCGTTGTATTATGTTTATGTTTTTTAAGTTATATTTTCTATGTAAAAAAAAAAAAAAAAAAAAAAAAAAAAAAAAAAAAAAAAAAAAAAAAAAAAAAAAAAAAAAAGAATTATTTTTTTTTTGGATAATCTTATCTACTTTTTGTTTTGTATTTTTTTTCTTTAAAATGATTTATGTTATTGTTTTATTGATTTTTTTTTTTTGTTTGTTTTCATTTCATATATATTTATATATTGTATTCCCTTTGACTTGATTGGTTGGAGGAGGTTGCTCGCGGCTGCTCAAGTTTGTCATTTTGTATCAACGGGATGTATTATTGCTTGCCTGTCTTAGGTGTAGGTTTCTTTCTTTTCTTCCATATGTATGTCTGTCGTATGTGTGGTTGGTGAAAGAAAAGGAGCTTTTCTTTGGTGGTGGGTAATGTAATAATTCGCATGAGCATCATTATATGTTCATGAAGTTTCAGCCGTAACTTTCACCCTGCAGTAGGTAATAACCTATGCACTGCCAAAGTACTCCTTATGTTATATTATTAGGAGGATAATATTATTTATTGTTCATTT
>SEYY01018045.1:27500-30000 GCA_009176605.1 Armadillidium nasatum
GAAGGCTTCAAGCATTCAGTAACATTTTAAGGAACAAAAATTCTTATAACAGTAAATACAAAGGTACAATATAACAATAACTCCAGGATAAAATGTTAAAAAAAAAAAAAAAAAAAAAAAAAAAATAAAAACATACTTGAATCATATTGGCAGCTGCTTCTGGAGGCTTTGATGCTTTCATCTGGGCTTCTTTCGCAGCTTTATGTTCAATTAAAAGTTCATCAAATTTCTTGGACCTTCCATGAACAGCTCTTCTGAGAGTCAATGAATGAGTTTTACACGTTAATGATCGTGTGCAAGGCTTTCCAGTGTCTATTATAAGAACACCACAATGAATTTCTGCATCATACTCTCTATCTTTTAAAGGAAGGAGCTTCCTTTCTCCTGGCTTCTTCTTTTTACTAGATTTCTTTGGGGAAGGAGTTGGTGGAACAACCGAAACTGATGCAACTTGATTTGTTTGCTGATGTGACTGTACTAACTGTATATGGCTATTTTGTTGTTGCTGTTGTTGTTGCTGCTGTTGTTGTTGCTGCTGCTGTTGTTGCTGCTGCTGTTGTTGTTGCTGTTGATGTTGTTGTTGAGAAATAGATTGATTTGTTATAAACTGGTTTTGTGACTGAGCAACTTGAGTTACAATCTGGGGAGTATAATGCTGCTGAGGTTGAATAGTAGTTCTAGTAAATACTGAAGCATGTTGGGGAAGATTTGAAGTTTGCACTTTTTGAGACTGATTGACAGTTGACGGCTGAGTCTGACACACATAATGATCTTGATTGCTTTGCAAATGATCATGAGATGAAATAGGTATTCCTTGAACTGAGCCTGTATTTGAACTAGTCAACTGAGTTATAAGATTAGAATTAATTGTTGAAACAGAATTTTTCTTTAGAGAACTTGCTAAAGAAGCTAGAGATATAGGTGTGGTAGTGTTATCATGACTTCCACCGATTACGAAAGTAATTCCTTGAGAAGATGATGCAGAAACTTGGTTTATATTCAATGATGTTCTATTATTTGACTGCAAATTAGAATTGTCAGACAAAGGAGGTTGTTGCAGCAAGCTTACCAAACTTAACTGAGATTCTGCTGGCGCCTGTGTACTACTACTGCTATTGCTTCCTTCCTGACATAGATTAGTAATAGAATTAACTGCTCTTGTAAGTTCATCACTCTGTGATGCTTTTTCACTTTCCCTTATATGTAAAGAATGTTCATGCGAGCTACCATATTGATCTGCAATAACTGATGCAGATGTTGTATATACATTTAGTGATCTATCTGTTTCTACAAGCATTTCATTGCTTAGTTGTTGCATTACAGGCATAGAAATCATTTCATTACTAGAATTTAGATGAGAAGACTCAAAGTGTTTGATAGTGCCAGGACCTCGTTCCATATAATTATTATTAGTATTATTATTATTATTATTATTCACACTTGCGTAACAATGAGAATTATTGGGAAGCACTGGAGTATCTGGAGTTGCATTTAAAACTGCATTAAGATCAGACTCGCTAACAGTAGCTAGTAAGTCTGCCTGAATTTGCTTTAAAGTTGCCATAGAAATGCTACTCATTGGAATGGCAACAGAACCTGGCTGTGAAGTACTGACACTTTGGGAATTTACTTGAATAATGTTTGAAGTTAAAGGTATTTTTGTACTACTGGATGGAGTAAAAGGTCCAACTGACATATGACTATTTAAACTAGAACCTTGACGTATGCTTCCAGCTGCTAGACCATGGGCCTCTACAATATCGTGGTTAGCAACAATAGAATGCAAGTTATTGCCTCCACTATCCCTTAAGCTATTATTGCCTTGACTTGATATCGCTTCTGCTTCTTTCATAAGCATAGCAGAGATTCTATTTACTTCTTCTTCTGCACTTGACTGACTTTGAAGTACACTTATCCTTCCTGTTCCTTGTATCTCTTCTTGTGATAGTGGTGCTAGTGATTGTCCTTGACCGCAAGTTATGTTGACAGGATTCATGTGATCTGAAACCATCCCTTGACTGTTTGGACTTCCAAAGTTTGGAGACAGAGAATCTATCCCTACTGTTTGGTTTCCTATTAGTGACATCTGCTGACCTAAATTTGGGGTTAGAGGTGATATTCCGTGCGCTTGTTGAGCTCCTAGGTTTGAGACTGCCTGGTCCTGATTCGATGAAAGATGCATGTGTGACATTGTTATAGGAGTCCCGCTTTGCATTTGACCTAGATTTTGACTCTGAGTTCCTAAATTTTGAACTGGACTCTGAGACAGGTAAGCTGGAGGCATGGGACAAATGTTTTGAGTTTGACTGTGATTTGGCGTTTGCTGACCCATACTGGACACTTGATTTAAAACTCCCACTGGGGTTAATGGTCCTACCGAGTTTGAAGTTCCCATAACTGGAGTAAGAGGACTCATCCCTGGAGTGGGGGTTCTTAGCCCTGGTGTTGGAGGCCCAATACCTGGTGTATGTGGACCCATCCCTGGAGTTGGAGGCCCCAT
>SEYY01018046.1:0-10000 GCA_009176605.1 Armadillidium nasatum
TTAATAAACTTTCCTCTAGTTTCAAATTCTCTTGACCCTCTATCTCTAAGACGTGCCATTGGGGCTATATCTTTTTTCTATAGGTAAAACAATGGCAGGTGTTAGAGGGAATTGGCCTCTCGCATTCCACCACTATTGCGTCTTTCTCGTTGCAAAAGAGGTGCCCTGCTTTTGCGCGAATTTAGCGTGGATGCTGGAAACCCAGGCTTACAAGTTGTGCCTCCTTTTCCAGCCACCTCTGTTCTATGAAACTCTCTACCATCATTATTTTTCCCTCCTGTATTTAATCTTCCTCTCTTCAAGGCTTCCGTCTGTGCTCATCTGAGAGAAGTTTGTTAGGTTTGAGTCTGGGTCGTTTTCTTCCCTTTTCACTTTTGTATGTGCACCCTCCTTGAAAAAAGTTCTGCCCGTGAGTGGTCGTGTACTGACTGATATATATATATATATATATATAATATATTATATATATATATATATATATATATATATATATATATATTATATATATATATATATATAATATATATATATATATATACATATATATATATATATATATATATTATATATATATATATATATATATATATATATATATATATATATATATATATTTATATATATATATATGTGCAATAACCTCAGGATTTATAAATTAGAACAGCCTACTGGTAAATAAAATATGCCTTTACTTTTAAGGCTAGAGTAAAAAGAGAGAAAAAAGTTAAATATGGCAAGCGCTTTCGAAATTTTCTTTCCTCTTTCAAGCCAAAGAAAATAAAAGAAAAATTTAAATTTAAAATTGAAAGAGTTAGATTGAAACCTGCTAGTTAAAGATGGCAAGCTCTTTCCAAAATTTCCCTTCCTTTTCAAGTCAGAGTAAAAATAAAAAGAAAAATTTTAAAAGCTAAAAATTGAAAATTTAAAACTGAAACCCGTTCTTAAGAAATTGATTAAAACTAAATTTTCAGATTTAATCTTTAGATTTTTTAAAATTTAAATTTTTTATTTTTATTTTGTTCTGGATTGAAAAGGAAAAGTAAATTCCGATATCGTTTGCCAATTTTTGTCCTTTTCTTTATATATATATATATATATATATATATATATATATATATATATATATATATATATATATATATATATATATATATATATATATATATATATATATATATATATATATATATATATATATATATATATATATATATATATATATATATATATATATTATATACCATTTCCTCTGTCCTTCAGTAAGCCAATGACCATCTTTCCAAATCATTCGAGCTCCTAAGCCATTTGCGTTCAGATTCACACAACGTAAAAGGCACGTATTAATACTCAAATAGAGTTTGAGGTAAAAGTGTGTGTGTGTGTGTGTGTGTGTGTGTGTGTGTGTGTGTGTGTGAGAGAGAGAGAGAGAGAGAGAGAGAGAGAGAGAGAGAGAGAGAGAGAGAGAGAGAGAGAGAGAGAGAGTGGGTGTGTATGTGAGATTTCTGGTGCCTACCTATTGTCTTTCGTAAAATCCTGCATGTATACCGAGTTTAAGAAATGAAAATATTTGTTGAACATAAATATATTTTGTTTTTCAGAACTGTAATGAAAATTTTAATAGCTGTAATGGAATTCCAAGTTTTTTTTCCTTTTGTTGCTTCTCTCTCTCTCTCTCTCTCTCTCTCTCTCTCTCTCTCTCTCTCTCTCTCTCTCTCTCTCTCTCTCTCTCTCTCTCTCTCTCTCTCTCTCTCTCTCTCTCTCTCTCTCTCTCTCTCTCAATGGATTCATAATTTCTAATATTTGTCTTTTCTTAATGCTGTAAAGTAAGACTTACAAAAAAGATTTGAAAGTTCTTTATATGCTTATTTAGATCTAGACACACACACACACACACACACACACACACACACACACACATATATATATATATATATATATATATATATATATATATATATATATATATATATATATATATATATATATATATATATATATATATATATATATGTTATCGGGCACGTGCTGTCAGTAATTCCTCAAGAAAGGTAGTCTCTGACCTTTAAGTAGTAAAATGTCACTGAAAGATTTGTCAGTATATAAAGTTAATAAAATTTGCTTAATAATATATTATCCTATTTGTATAGGAAACCCATTCTTCTTTCTTTCTTTTGAAGCAAAAATATCTGTCACTTTTTCATAGAAACGGAAAATGGGGTCTTTGTTAAGTCTTCACTTTTCAATGGAAATTAAAGCAAGTAACGAAAGTCTTGATTTGTCATTCTGTTCCTTGTGTAGCTCTTAATTCTTTTCAAAGTAGAAAATGTCCTCTCCACAGATGTAGTTGTAGCTGGAATTGTCAAAATTAATTGCAGTAACTTCACAGCTTCAACGAAAGGTTTGGTTCAGATCATTTGCAAATATAATATCAAGAACATTTTGAACGCATTTTAATCAAATACTTAAGCATTGTAAATTCCAGCCAAATCAGCCTTCAGTTTTATGACGTCGAAAAATTCTCCTTTGCTCTTTTCTAAACTTTCAAATGAACCCTTACCAACTTGGTAAGAAAGTTTCTTCAATTCATTTCCATCAACTAATGAAATGAACTTGAATTGTGAAATCAATGAATCTTGCTTTCATGCTCTTCAGTATATCATCCAAAATTATTCCAAATATTCTAATTCTTTCTTCTTCAACTGAACTTTTCATACGAGATTTGATTCAGCTAAGTTATTTTCTCTACAACATTCATCAAACTTTACATACAAATCCTCGAAATTTGTTGTAGCAAAGCTTAAACAAATTTATTGTTTTCATTGATTCCCTCAATGCAAAATGGAATATCTATAATTATAGTTTGAAAGACATTGAAAAGTGTTAGTTTTAATAAAAATTTCATTATAAACATCAGAAAAAAGTATGCTGAGTCTTTTATTAGCCAATTATAAAACCCATTGCTTATCACTAAAGTATGTGAATCCTGCAAATTAAAATTATTGTTCATACTGTTGAAGGGTTTGCAAAGATCACCTTGCTATTGTTGGATTGTCTGGATTAGTTTTGAATTCGAACTCCATCTCGTTGGTGTTGCCTTTGGAATGCGTTTTCTCAATATCTCATCTAGAAATTACATTCGATTTTTAAAGTGACTGAAAAATGTGGCAAGTGCCTCACTGGTCATTGAAAAAACTTGTTCATTCAGGTCTGAATTTTGCTTACTGAGACAGAACAAGATTTAACTTATGAGCATAGCAGTGAGTAAATAAAGCTACTGGTGCCTTTCTTTTACTTTAACTTGAACACAATTTAAATGGGATGATATAACCATCGCCCAATCTTACGTCTGTGCTACAAGTTTCTTAACACAGTCATATTTATCTAAATTATTAAATATACACTCTGTTACATCTCCAACTTCTTTTTATATTATTTTCTTTAATGGTCTCTACTTCTTCAATCAAGTCATTTTGTATCTCATTAGAAAGACCAGAAAAAAATGAACATTTCTGTAAATGTTGTGCCAATTTTTCATCAAATTTTGCAGTATAGTTCAGTAACTCAACATAGTTTCCACAATGTAACATGTTTTTTGTCCATTATCTCCGCGAAAAACAAGTTCTTGCTTAATTAAAAAATAAGTATCATAAATCAATTTTTTTCAATATATTCTGTTCTTTTTAACATTTTTATTGTGAAATTCAATGCTAACAGATTTCTGTTTATCTAATAGCTAGCCGATTCGTATAGATCCAAACGTTTTCAACGATATTTGGCTTTTATAATGTGCAGCTGATCTTTTGTGATTACTTAAAGCATTAGGCAAATTATTTAAATCACAATATCCTTCTTTGACCCACACACTTTCACTAGATATCGAAAATATCAAACATAGAAAACAAAAGAGCTTTTTTGTTTTAATATATACTCGTATGTACAGGGTCCATTATGAAAGTAATGCGCATGATTTTATTGTGACGCGACTATCCATCGCAGCCTGGTAAAATGAGTCAGGAAATGTGATGAGGGGTCTGCCCTTCCAATGCAGCCGGTCGTCAGTTTGCTCCGAGCAGTGTGAGTGGAAAGACGTGCCTCTGCGTGAAGTGTGTTTTTCGACTTTGTAACACCTATCGTTTTGATGCGAGACTTGCTCATTCGCGCTTTCTTGGGGCGGGGGATGATTTTGTGTGCCACTCGCTGCTCTGCCTTTTCGATTCTGGGTCAGAGTTAAGAAAGTCCGGCTCATTTTGAATCAAATCCAACAATTCTTGACAGCGCAAAACTCGAAGTTCTTTCTGCTCTTCCCTCAACACTTTCGGCACAAGCTTCGCGCAGACCTTGCGCATTTGCAGATCCTCGGTCACTATCCCATGTACCGCAAATGTGGACATGTTTAGGGTGTCAGCGATTTGCTGGATGCTCAATCGACGCTCAGAACGCAAAACTTCGCGCACACGATTCACGTTTTGTCGGTTCTGGCCGTTGTTGGGCCACAACGGGTCGGCGATCTCCTCCCGGCCCTCCTTGAAAGCCTTGTGCCATCTGCCGGACTGTCTCCTTGACATGCAGTCGTTCTTGAAGGCCTCTTGAAGCATCTGGAATGTTTCGGTTGCATTCTTTCCAAGCCGCACACAAAACTTGATTGCGTATCGCTGTTCAAGCGAACGCTCCATCGCGCCGTGTTACAAAGTCGAAAAACACACTTCACGCGGAGGTACGTCTTTCCACTCACACTGCTCGGAGCAAACTGACGACCGGCTGCATTGGAAGGGCAGACCCCTCATCACATTTTCTGACTCATTTTACCAGGCTGCGATGGATAGTCGCGTCACAATAAAATCATGCGCATATTACTTTCATAATGGACCCTGTACATACGAGTATATACGTGTGGGTGCACTTATATAAATAAAGGAATGTTCTAATTATAGATGAATAAATTTGTAGAGTATAATAGGTAAAGTACATGAATATGCGCTTGTAGGAAAAGTAAAGAGCATTACTGATATTTAGATTTGGGAAAAACCATATGGTTTTAGTGAAAATCGAAAATGAGTGGATCAAATTTTGATGCTGGTGGATCAAATAGAGTAGTTCTGTATACTTTTTCGATATGAAAAAGGCACATGGCAGAATTCAAAGTGAGAAGGCTACAAAGTAAATGGTATGTTTTTTAAATACAATTAAGTCATTTCATAAACACAGTATATCATGAGTTTGGATTAATAATAATGAAGAAGAGATATTTAATAGAAGTATGTGCAGGCCAAAGAAATGATAATATTGCCTTCGTGGTCATTTAATATCTCAGTGAATAAAGTAATTAATAATATGAATAGAAATGGGAAAGAAACTGATATATGTCTACATAAAGAAAATATAGAGATCAGCTTTTGAGTGTTAATAACTCTGGATCTAAGACGTGGGAAATAAATTAAAAGATAAAAAATAGATTAAGAATTGGAATAAAATTCTTAAAAGATATTTGTGGGATGAAGAGAAGGGATAGTATTAAAAATAATAGGGATCAGAGAGATTTGTTCTTCTAAGAAATACTCGAATATCAGCTGGATAGGGTATTGAGTAATATTAAATGGAAGTGCCTTAATGAAATAGTGAACTAACTAATAGACAAAGAATAGATGAATTAAACAAACTGACATAAAATTGGGTTACTTTATGGAGAAGGGAAGTACATGAACGTTCCTTTAATTAAGGACAGCAAATACTTGAACATCCTTGAACAACGAGACTACTTTAACTAATAGCTCGGAATATTACAATGACCTGAGGATTACAAATTTGAAACTGATACTATCCTGCGATTTTGTGGGAGACGGTGCTAATTATATATATATATATATATATATATATATATATATATATATATATATATATATATATATATATATATATATATATATATATATATATATATATATATATATATATATATATATATATATATATATATATATATATATATATATATATATATATATATATATATATATATATATATATATATATATATATATATACGTCGGCCTCCATAGACCATGATAATTTTCCCAACTCCGGTGGAAATTGGTAGACCTCTGATCTTTGTCCACCGGAGGAGATATAATATATATATATATATATATATATATATATATATATATATATATATATATATATATTATATATATATATATATATATATATATATATATATATATATATATATATATATATATATATATATATATATATATATATATATATATATATATATATATATATAATATATATATATATATATATATATATATATAGTCTTAGGTCACTGCATACGTTAATCCCTACTCTTCTACAAATAAATTTATTTCATTTACTTACGTTTTCCTTCTTCAGATCAATTTACATTGAAAAACGAATACAATCATTGGAGAGAGAGAGAGAGAGTGATTGACTTTGATTGAAAGAGGGGAGATAGATAGATAGATAGATAAATAGATAGATAGATAGATAGATAGATAGATAGATAGATAGATAGATAGATAGAAAGAGAGAGAGATATATTGATTGAAAGAGGGGAGAGAGATATAGATAGATAGATAGATAGATAGAAAGATAGATAGATAGATAGATAGATAGATAGATAGATAGATAGATAGATTGAAAGAGAGAGAGAGTTGAGCAAATTTTTAATATTTTAATCATGATACTCTGATGATCACTTCTTGAATTCAAAGGTTTGTATTATATATATATATATATATATATATATATATATATATATATATATATATATATATATATATATATATATATATATATATATATATATATATATATATATATATATATATATATATATATATATATATTATAATATATATTATATATATATATTATATATATATATATATATATATATATATATTATATATATATATATATATATATATATATATATATATATATATATATATATATATATATATATATATATATATATATATATATATATATATATATATATATATATATATATATATATTATATATATATATATATATATAATATATATATTATATATCCAACGGTGGGCAAAGGCCAGATGCATGCTAAAATTTCCGCCAGAATTTGGGAGAAAATCGGTAACTTGGTCAAATTAAAGACCAATATGTTCCAATACACGGAGTTTGAAGGTGTGTTTGTTACAGGACATTAGGAAAATGGATGAAGGTAGCGAGTTCCAGACTTTACCAGTAGAGTACATGTAAAATTGAGCATAGTGGTTAAGTCTGGGGTCAGAGAGTTGTGTAGAGAAAGGATGAGGCTCTGAAGAAAGTCGTGTCACACGAGCCTTTCTCAGTGGAGGAGGTATGCAATGAGAGAATTCAGAAGAGCACTGTCCATTGTAATAGCGAGAGTATAGAGAATCTAACACAACAATTCAACGGGCAGAAAGAGACTGGAAAGAATTAGTGAGAGTGGAAGAACTGATAAGACGAAAAGCCGTATACTCCACCTTTTCAAGGAGAGCTGTATGAGTGGAATCACCCCAGATGTGCGAGGCGTACTCCATACAGGGGCGAAAAAGACCACTATATTGAGCAAGCAGCTGGGATGAAGTGAAGAAAGTGTGAAGGCAACTCAAAACACCCAACCTCTTAGAATCTTGTTTAGAAAGAGAAGTAATGTGATCTTTCCAAAAAAAGATCAAGAGTAAAAGAAACAAAGAATATTAAGGAGAGATGAAAATTTGAGTTGTGTGCTTTCGAAGAAGATATCATAGTTGTGTGGAAGGTTGTATCGAGTAGAGAGATAAAGGATCTGAATTTTGGTGGTAACTGAAAACGACTATGTTTTCTCTGTCCCAATTTGATATGCGAGAAAGATCAGAGGTCAGTAGCTCTAATGATACCTTCCTTGGAACTATTAACTGCTGTTGGGAGGGACCCCTTTCATATTGAAAAAGAGTAATGAAGAGTAGAGTCATCAACATAGGAGTGGATAGGAGATGAAGTAAAAGAGAGAAAGCCATTAATGAAAAGCAGAAAAAGTGTTGGGGATAGGACAGATCCTTTAATAACTATTAAAAGATTTAAAGTATGAACGGTGGCCGTCTGCAACAGCTGCTATAGAACGACCGGAAAGGAAATCAAAGAGAAGGTCACAGAGAAAGTAGGTTAGATTTCGAAAGAGGGAAGTTTAGAAATTAAAGTTTTGTGCCAGACTCTATCGAAAGGTTTCGGTATATCCAGCGAGCCATCAAAAGGTCGGAGGACCAAGAGTCAGAGAGAAAGGAAAGTAGATCACCAGTTGAGCATTTTTTTTAAAAGAAAGCCATACTAACGATCAGAGATAAGATTAGAAGAATCGAGATGTTTCCAAATCTTCATATTAAGGATAGATTCGAAAATTTAGAAAGAACTGAGGTTAAAGAAATGGGACCGTAGTTAAAGGGTTGAGAGGGATTCCCCTTCTTCGGTGCAGACTGAATAAGCTCACGCTTCCAGCAAGAAGGGGAAATTGAAGTAGAAAGACATAGACAAAATAATTTATAAACATTCTCACATCTGGAATGGTTTAGGTTTCACCCGTCTTTTGGATATTGTTGAGTCAATTGTTAGAAGACTAATAAATTGTTTCGCTCTTTCTAATTCACTTGACCCTTTATCCTTATATATAGGAACGTAAACATTTCGCTACGCATTCTCATCCGCTGATGTGGAACATTAAAAATCCGCATTATCGAATGTGAAAAAATAGACATCCGCATTCGTGGATATTAAAAATTTGATATCCTATACATCCACCAATATATATATATATATATATATATATATATATATATATATATATATATATATATATATATATATATATATATATATATATATATATATATGGGAAGTCGGGAGGAACGCACCAAACTCCGTGAGTGTAATACGATTTTCGTTTGTTATCAAATTAAAGCGTTCCAAAGGTTTAAGTATGATCAAACAGGATAACAAGTTTATTTGAAAAGTACATTTATTTTTTAAAAAGAATTAAAAAGTGCCACCATTCATTTCTGTAATTTTCTGTTCGCCTGCGAATAGTATTTGTTGTTCTTCTAATGCTCGTTTATTTTTTTTTTAAAGCTACAGCAGTCAAAATGTAGTGAATTAATGCACCTCGATTGTTCATCATTCTCTTGTATACCTCACTGTTCAACCAGACCCATAAATAAAAATCCAGTGGTGTGAGGTGTGGAGACCTCAGCATCCAATTGATAGATCACCCTACCCTCGACCAAACCATCGTTCTGGAAAACTTCCTTTTAATTTTTGTGACCTAGAGTGCAAACTTTGCAGGAGCTTCATCTTGATGATTATAAATAGCATTTCTTATGTTTAAAGGAACATCTAGCAGACCTTGTAACACATTTTGAGAAAATCTCAAATTACGTTCTCCTGTTGGACGATTCTCAATAATGAAAGGATATTAAATTACTTTCGACAATTCCACGCTTCAAGTAACTGAGAAACGATGCTGAAAATTTGTTTTGACTATTTCGTAGGTATTTTAGTTAGATCATCGTTGAGAGTCGTGGATATTTTCGACAACGTTACAAGCGAATATTGATTCTTGGTTAAAAGTATGTGTCGAAACAAATGAAGATTAGCGATTATACATCGGCAAAATTACATGCGTATAACGTATACTCCTAGTTGGAGGTGCTGTATACACAGGACAATGTAAGTGATATTGAAATAAGTCTTATTCTTGTAATGTGCATTTTTGGTTGAGAAATTTCAAGTTGAGAGGTAATTCTTTGTGAGTTAGTCACAGGGCTCTGTTCCACTAAATCAGAATGTCTTCTTCTTCAAATGCTTCTTGTCTATGAACACTTTCAGATGTGATGTGCACACTGGGAAGTCTATTGGTCTCTTACAATATGAAAGTTTTGATAAAAATTTTTATTCAGAATTCTACTATGCGGAAACTGTTGTAGATACTATTC
>SEYY01018046.1:15000-17385 GCA_009176605.1 Armadillidium nasatum
ATGGTATGTTTTTCTCCACTCAAGAGAGAATAATACAATTTATGTGTTCTGCACATTATCAAAACAATTTTATGCGAAATAATAATCATTTCAAAGGTAGTCAAAAAATATGACCTTAAATCCGACCACTTTACAGCACCATAATTTCAAAAAAATGTCTGTAGAACTTTGTAAACTAGAACAGAAGGCAAAAATGAGAAGAAAGGTTAATCTGATTAATCCAGAAGTAGAAATAGTTTAATAATAATTTTAGAAAAAGGTGAAGAGTAGAGAATGTACTCTATATTGAAACTCAGGTAATAAAAGAATTAATGATTATGAGTAAAGCTGGAAAATAAATAAATTGAAAAAGAGGAATTTTTTCTTACTGGCAAAAGAAATGAAGTCATAAGATAGAATATCTGGAAGATTTGAAATTAGAAACATGATAGCAAATGACTTGTCCACAAGCGTAAAATATTTTCATTTAAATAATGAAAAGGTGTGAGACCAAGAACAGGGAACAAAGTATGGATTTCCTTCGGAATGCTCAAATGCTTGAATATCAATTATGAATAACAGATGGAGAAAACAGATTGTGTTTAAGAAAGTGAAAATTAGAATAAAGACAGTTAATATTCAAATGAAGATTATGAGGAGTAGATGAATCTAATTACGAGATTCTTCTTTAGGCTATCTCAAGTGAATGCTTCCAATTAAATGTTGTTTTATAAAAATGAATGGGTAGTTTTGAAAATAGTCTGATGTGTGTATTATGTGAAAGAAAAGTTGCAAAGCTCCTATTAAACACGAGTATGAGTATTCCATTCGTATGATCGAAATATGATGGCGATTTCTTCAGTATCAGTAAGGTGCGGAGGGAACAAACAAATTAGTATTAGAGTACAAACTACAAAGGGTGTTCCAACTCTGTCTACTTGGTTCCAATCCGACTCCATATACCCAATGAGGTTTTCATTACATAATAATACCACTATGAATGATGCTTTGGCCAGAGTTCCTGTTTCGCTGCCCTGGCCGGAGTCGAAAGCAGGATTAGCGAAGTCACAAGATTCAAAGGAGAGAGGAAACCGAAGAAAAAAATCATTTTTTGGGTGGAGTGAAAATCAGATTCCTAAAAAAAATTTGTTTACTCTAAAATAAAAGAGACTAAATAGAAGTTAAAGATAGGGCTGGAGCCTCGTAATTTTAAAATGATGGAGTTGGAGTTTGCAAAAAAAAAAAAAAAAAATTTTTGATAAAGTGTAACGTTGGGTAATTTCATCCAACATAATATATATAGCTCAACTACTTCAAAAACGTACTTTTATTGTGTTACACACACAAACGCAATGTTTAATAGACATCATAAAATCCACAAATCCACAAATCTTAATTAGAAATATACTTTTCAATTATTTCGAAAGTCAGTTACTGTTCTCAACAATTACCACAACTTCAGAAATTATGTTTCCTTTGTCGAATTGTTTCGCATAAAAAAAAAAGTTATTTACCAGTGTGATTTCAATCCATAAAGTAACAAATATACAATGTGAAATTTCCATTATATAAAAAAAAATCGTTCAATTATTTTGTCCATTTTGAAAGCGTAATATGGAATTAATATAAATTGGAATTAGCGCTTAATTTAATACGAGTTACTTTAATCTTTAATTAAAAACAGTTGGAATGATTAAAAAAAAATAAAAAAAAATTGCTGATTAAAAATCAATAATTAAGCACTTGATGTAATTAAAAATTAAATAGATAATGTTATTTTTGTATAGATTTAAAAATGAATTTAGAAAATGAAATTAGAGATATTCCTCTTTAAATTAACGACCCCAGAACAGAAATCTCTAAATATATATATATATATATATATATATATATATATATATATATATATATATATATATATATATATATATATATATATATATATATATATATATATATATATATATATATATATATATATATATATATATATATATATATATATATATATATATATATATATATATATTATATATATATATATATATATATATATATATATATATATATATATATATATTATATATATATATATATATATATATATATATATATATATATATATATTATATATATATATATATATATATATATATATATATATATATATATATATATAATATATATATATATATATATATATATATATATATATATATATATATATATATATATATATATATAGTATATTATATGATATTATATTATATATATATATATATATATATATATATATATATATATATATATATATATATATATATATATATATATATATATATATATATATATATATATATATATATATATATATTATTAATTTAATATATATATATATATATATAT
>SEYY01018047.1:0-14594 GCA_009176605.1 Armadillidium nasatum
TCTTCGTCTTCCAGATCAAACAATACAACCTCTTTTAAAATATCAGCCTCTTCAAAATTGTCAAACCAATTCACTTCGTCTATTTTATTTTCAAATCTCTCTTCAAGTGGAATTTTTTCAAGTAAGTTAAAGTGAACTCCATGCATACTTATGAGATAGCAAATTTTCTTTCCTTTATCATTATATGACACATACTGATCTTTAGCATGATAAATTTTTATTTGTATGTCATATATTCTGGCACAAGCTTCTACAATCTCTGAACTGACCATAGTACCCGAGATATTCATTCGATTCAGATTTTGTCTTGTTTGTTTGCTGTCAATTAACCCATAGGTCTTTAAGTTGTTCTTTACCTCATTAACCGCACGCTCACGAAGGATCTTATGAGCTTTTCCATAGTTCATTAAAAACATAGTGATTGGCTCGAACAGAGCGTTTCCGCTGCCTTTAATTTCTTTCACAGTAAATCCCACTTGGACTATATCTTCTTCAATTTCTTTTTCCTCGGTATTTGCTGGAACACATCCGGAGAGGAAATCACTTATATGGTTAAATTTTCCAGGTAGGTATTTAACTTCAAAATCATATTCGGCGAGATCTGTTAATGTCCGGGCAATTCTGGCATTTACTCCGGCCATGTTATGAAGATATGTAAGGGGTTGGTGATCGGACCAGATGACAAACCTTCGGCACATTAAAAATGTGCGAAACACTTTTACTCCCCATCTTAATGCGGCTAATTCCTTTTTCTAGGGTACTATAATTTCTCTGTGCACTTCCAAAACACATTGAAGCATATGCTATTACTTTTAATTCTCCATCTTGTTGTTGTTTTAAGCAAGCTCCTGCACCTGTCCCAGAGGCATCAACGTATAGTTCCAATGGCTTGTTTACTTTCATAGTCTGGGAAGGCTAAAATTGGTGGTTCTTATTAGAGCTTGTTTTAATCTTTCAAAATTTTCCTGACATTCTAGAGTCCACTTTATACTTTTTCCAGTTGTTAATTGAGACAAAGGTTTCATCAGTTTGGCTGCATCTGGAATATGTCTTCTATAATAATTTACGCTTCCCAGGAAACTTTGCACTTGTTTTACCGTTTTGGGCTCTGGGGCATTTTGTATGGCTTCTAAATTTTCTGTTAATGGTAATAAACCTTCTTCACTAACTTCTTGCCCCAGGAATTTAACTTTTCTTCTAAAGATGTTACATTTTTCTGGTTTTATTTTTAGGTTAAACTCACGCAACTTTTCCAAAACTTGACTCAGGTTATTTAGATGTTCTTCAAAATTTCTACCAAGTATCAAAATATCATCTAAGTAAGCCATAACCTGACTTTTTGAGAAATCCTTGTATCATAAGGTTGACGAGACGTTGGAACGTTGCGGTGAATTACATAGCCCAAATGGTAAACGTACAAACTCCAGATGCTTAGAGGCAGTTGTAAAAGCTGTAAATTCTTGAGATTTTTCTTCCATGGCCAAGTTATAGTATCCTTTCGTCATATCTAGAAGACTAAAATAAGTACTTCCTTTCAAATTGTAAATACAATCATTTACTGCAGGTAGTGGAAAACTGTCCTTAACTGTCCTCTGGTTGAGAGCCCTATAATCGATACAAACCCTGATCTTGCCATTTTTCTTAACTATAGGTACTATAGGACTACTCCAGGGACTCTTTGATGGTTTAATTATTCCTTGTTGCTCTAATATTTTTAACTCTTCGTCCATAAGCTCTTGCACCTTCGGGTTAAATCGCCTCACTTTTTGACGAATGGGCTCGTAATCATTTAATTTAATCTTATGTTTCATTTTAGTAGTATAGCCCACGTCGTTATCATCTTTACTAATTATGTCTTTAAAATTTTCTAAGGTTTTGCATACAAGATCTTTTTGTTCCAAATTAAGGTCTGTTTTATCTAGTGTAAATCTTTCCTCCCAACTCTTTCTGATTTTCTGGTTCTACTTCATATTCTTTTCCTGATAACTCATCAATTTCTATTAACATATTTAAATCCTGAATTAATTCTATAACTGTTATCTCTAGATCTTCTTTATTGATTCTATATGTTTCATCCCCCAAATTTATAACATTGAGGTAAGCTTTCTTGCCATTATTAACAGTATTAGATATAAACAATCCTTTCTTTCTAAGTGTGTTCAATCCAGTAACCTCCGTGCTATATAATCTGGGTTCCTCAACATTATCTGGCCACATTAATTCTATTCTTTGTATGTATCCCGATCGTATGTGTGCATTATTCTTTAGTTTTAATTTAATGTGGCTTATTGGAACTGGATTGTATCTAAAATTGCACACTATTATTTCTTTTCCATTATCTGGTCTACAAACCAGTCTATTATTTTCAAAGTCCAGTTCCAAAAAGTATCTTTTCAAAAAATCTATTCCAAGAATCATTTCCTGCGTTATTCTTTTACTAACAATGAAGCTTTCTTGTTTTATCTGATATTGTCCTAATCTGAATGATAACTTCATTTCTCCTTCAGTTCCCTCTATATCTCCATGAACTCCGATTATTTTAATATTTGTATCTTGTATTTCTTCTTTTAATAACTGAGCTATTTCGGAGTTAATCACATTGAGTTGGGCCCCAGTGTCAATTAAAGCTCTTATGTTTGCTCCTTTTATGTTAATGTCTAAGTACAATCTTTTATCTATATCCCTAGGTGCAAGGCTTGTCTTTACTCCCTTAATACCACCCTGCTCGGTTAAGGGATTCTTTAGTTTTCCGCCGGTCTCCTTCTTGAGTTCTGATATTCTTCGCAATCTTTCATTAAATGGTCTTCACCACAATATGGACATTGATATTTAGGAACATTTGTGTTTTGTTCTCTTCGTTGGTTGTTCTCTTCTAGTTGAAGTGCCGGCTTGTTCACTTCGTGTTTGTTCTCTTTGGTTTCCATTACCTGCTTGTCCTCTTTGTTCCCTATTTCTTTCTTGTGCAATTCTCTTTCTACAATCTTTAATCATGTGGCCTGGTTTGCCACAACAGAAACAGCTTTTATTTTTCTTGTAACAGTCAGCTTCCACATGTCCTTCCTTTTCACAAAAATTGCATTTCTTGCTGACTTTTGTATCTACTGTGGATACAACTTGTTGGGTATTCTTTACACTGCTTCTCAGGTTTCTGCTCCTTCTTATTTGTTTCTCTTTGTGACTTTCTAAATTCTATCTCTCCTTCAAAACACATTTCTGCATTACTGGCCAGTTCTACAATTCTTTCTATGTTTATGCCTGGTTCTGACATAGCAGTATATTTTACTTTGGCTGCGTGTTCTGGCTTTAAGGCATCTAAAATTTTAATTTTCTTCATTTCCTTAAACATATAGTTTTTTGTATCCATACCGGCCAATCTAGCCAATTGATTCAAACGCATTGAGTAGTTGTTAATATTTTCATCTTCTCTTCTTGTTGCTGTCCAGTATCCTTTCCATTAATTTATCTTTATTTGCTGAAGCTCTTTGTCCAATAACTAAGCTTTCTTTTACCTTGATAGTAAGGGTAATCTTCCACCATCGATACTGCTTAAATGAATCCAGCATGTCTCCTTCCAGAAATTTAGGCATTACTCTGTTCCATGTATCAGTTACATCTGGGTAATCTGGGTATGTGTGCTCGCAGTATATTTCAAAGTCCATTAAAAATTTCTCAAAATCATGACCTTGCTTCCATACAAAACTTCTCCGGGATTACAATTGATTATGTATAAATGGATCTGGTGGTGGGGTGTATTGCTGTCCTGGTGTGTACTGGTAATTGATCCCCCATTCTGTTTTTTGTATTGGTGGATTTGTTTCCCTGTTTTTCATTTCTTTCTGTTGAACGTGTTGACATTTCCTGTTGTTGTGTTGATGTTCGTTGTTGTCCTTGTTGTTCTTCATTATTGTCTTGAAACAAATCATCCGGTATTAGTATACTATACGCCATTGTATGCTTGTTCAAATTTTCAGAAAGTCTTTTCTTTTCTTAGCACCAGATATGTGAGGTGTCTATCCTGGTCTAAAAGGCACCAAAAAGTTATGTCGTAGTTTATTTCGTACTAGGTTTGCGTTGTGTTCTTTTTTATACTTGCGTTTCAAAATAAGCCCAGATATATTTTTTCTAAAATTTTTTGTTTTGTTTTCAGATATGTATGTTTCCTTTAATCAATGTTCAATGCCAACTATGGTTTTGTTCTTTTCAGATGCCTGTGTCTATTATGCAATGTCTCCAGTGTTTCTATTTTGTTTGCTTTCGTTACTCAATGTTTCTTGTCTGTGTAATTTAAAAGTTTTTTTTTTTTTTTTTTTTTTTTTTTTTTTTTTTTTTTTTTTTTTTTTTTTTTTTTTTTTTTTTTTTTTATTATGTCTTATATAATAAACTTATTTTTCCTGCATATTTGCTTTAATTGCCTTAAATAAATTCCTATATTTTCTTTATTTGAATGTAATTATTTGTAATTGCTGCAACTTGAATCGTATTTAATTGCTAATAGTGGCACTCTCCGTATTTGCACTGGAATGCCTTATATGAACGCAAAAAGTTTCGTTTACAAAGATAGAATGTGTGTAACAATCGAAGGCAAAATATCAAAGTGTCATACACTGTAGAATATTTAACCTTACAACTTAAAATAAAATATCTTTCAAAGTTACAGCTATAATTAAAATTGTTCGAATTTTCTATCATCAAGTTCTAAAATCACCAAATAATTAATTAACTATTCAAGCAATTATTGTTTCAAATAAAAATTATACTTTCCAATTTATTTTAAGTCAAGTTCATGTATTGTTTAAATTACAATATTTATTAAATTATAGTTACGGTAGATTACTATGACCAATTTTATTCAATATATCTAAGTCCTTTGTATTTGAGGACTAATAACCTGTCAAAATTTTCTAAGTCCAGAACAAGGTATAACTATTAACCTTATTCCTTTTAATTCAAGTTCACTATATCAAGTGAAAATTAGTTGTAAAATTTGTACACTCGGTGGTTTAATTAAAAATCGATTATTAAAATATTTTCGTAGAGTCAATCCCCCATTAGGTAATTCAATTTATAATCATCAATCGTTTTAAGACGTAAAAATAATATTCAAACCAACCTGTTTTTATTTTAATCACCTATTAGGTTATATTCAGCAAGTCAATTTCTCAAAGGCTTAGAACAAACGAAATATAAAATCGATATCTTATTTCTTAATACTAATTTGTAAAATTCAGAAAATACATAAATTCTCTTTTAAACAATCATGATTAATTAAATAAATATAATTTACTTCATACATTATTATTCGTTTATAAATCCTCAAATATCGATGATCAATTTATTTACAAAGTCCAACGGGTTTGAGTCCTTGCTTCAATCTCGTAAAGTAGTTACGGTAAATCACCACATAACTTAGATGAAGTTAATTTACTAATGACGCAGATTTAACTTATTAGTGGTTGCTCAGATGTATTAAATGAATTTCCAAGGTCCAAACTGAAATTAATCTCTAAAACAATTCTCCAATAGATCATGAGATCAATTCTTCAAATAACAAAACCACAGATTTTATAAATTATAAGTTCCAATAATCGTAATCAAGCTGGTATAATTCGAAGTAAAGCCAAGGCTCTGCGGCAATTATGAATTTAAAATCTTTTCTATATGTCAGATAATTTCAAAATAAAGAGAAGTGTCGCCGATTTTTTCAATCGTGACCAAATGACTATTATTATTATTATTATTATTTATTATTATTATTATTATTATGCAGATTTATTATAGCCCGCAAAACTCCTTCGTTTTATTTTATGGGGAGAGGAGAGTAGCCTTTTATCAGCACTTGAAATTGTTTATGAAAAGTTCACCTTTTCCTTGCGCAACTATTATATGACGTTACTTTATTGCAAAGGAATTTTGTTTTGCTACTTTTGTAACTAAGTGCGATACCCAAAGCTTTGGGCTTCCTAAAAGGCTTGGGTGGAGCAGTCACAATTCGGGGCTCTTTTAATACAGTCACAATTTTGGACTCTTTTAATGCTGTTACATTTCTGTGCTCTTTTAACAAAATTTAGAGGCCATAGCTTCTTGATCTGGTTTTTTGATAAAGTGTACCTTTTTTGTGCAAGTGTACCCTTTTTTTTCTTTATAAGTGTATTGTGTATGCTTCGTATATTCGTAAGTATACATGTTTTTATCGGGGTAGCAGACATTTTATGTAAGTATAACTTTGTTTTGTTGTATCACATACAAAAAAATTAATCTAGTTTGATAATAACAAGCATTGTTCCTATCTATCTACATTCGAGTAGAAAGGCCGAATAAATATTTCTCTATTTATTAGGCAATTGTGAAACATAGAAACATCTTTCCTTTGTTTCCTTGTAAATCTCTCATACTTCCTTCTATCTAAAAGGTGTTTACAAAGATCTATTCATTGATGTAGACTTTGTAATCGTTCCTTTGTCAAAGACGGAGGAGGCAGGAGAAGATTTAACATTACATAAAAAACAAATATATTTTAAATAAGCCATCGTCTTATAAATATATATATTTTATTTTTTTGATAAAGCGACATTTATTTGGCGTTTTTGACTCTGATTCATTGCAAACAGGTCGCATTTGCTGGTAAGAAACAGAGTATAAAAACGGAAGTGAGAAGGATTTTCATACCTCCGAATAAAAATTGGGGGAATTAAGAAATTAGAGCGAAAAAAGGGGAGTTTCATATGCTCTCTCTATATTTCACTCTCTCTCTTTCTCTCAATCGGACAAGTAAAAAAAATTCTTTTCACGAAGGCTCTGCGGAAATTAAAAATTTTAATTCTTTTGCTGTATGTCAGATAATTTCAAAATAAAGCTAAGGCTCTGCAGAAATTATAATTTAAATTAATTTTGACAAACTTCGTACTCTTTTAAAATAAAGTGAATGTTCTTATATTTACCGATTTCTCAATAATATGATAAACTCAAAAATTTCTTCAACGATCAAAAATTTCTTTAACGCTTACGAACACAACTTGTGGAGAGCTGCAAAAAGGAATGACTTCTTCTTTCAAAAATTCTAGACCATGAATTCTGGCAACGTTGTTAGATGCTAGGTTTTAGCACAAATGCTAAATTTCTTAGCATTTTCTCTCGGGATTTTCAAGAAAATACCCTTTTTACCTCTGCTTCTAGCTACTTTCAAGAACATCCTTTTTTTTACAATTTCATTATGATCGTCGCCATCTTGCGTGATATATTTTTCTTATCTTTTGTATTTTGTATTTTGTTTGTAGATTTTCACCCCCTTTAATTATTATTTTCTTAATTCGGAAACAATATATCTATGTATGCTTAACTTATTTCTTTCTTGATCTTATGCAATTTTCATGATTTCTTGATTATCTGAACTTACAGACCTAATTCTGAGTTTAGGCTAGACCTGATTTGTCTGTTATGTTTCTCTGCTTTTACTTACTGATTTTTATTCTGAGCTGAGGTTATTTACCTTATTTTGTAGGAAGGCCCTATTTTAAAAGCAATCTTTAATTAATTATCAAAATCTTTAAATTACCATTAAAACCATCACCAATTTAAAACAACGGTTACCACAACATTGTAAAGGAATACCAACCGCGAAATAAAAACAATAAAAATTTGGTTCTTTAAAACACACAACGGCCCTAAATTCAAGGCTTTAACAAATGTTATGGATTTTTATAATTTAAAATTCATTTGAAATTGAAATTTTTATATTTATAAACTTGTTTGCAAAAATTCTGAAAGGCTTACTAACAATATCTGCCCTTCCTAGAACCATAATGAGTCACAAAAAATATTGAATAATTATTGTATTTAAATTTGAATACCAATTCCAAAAAATGTTGTACTTGAATGTTGACAGCATTGGAATAGAATTTCGAATTTTTTTATCCTTTTTTAAATTTGTGCACACAAGCAAAATATTCCAATACAATAAGGGAAGGATGAAATGTGATCCAATTAAAAAAAAAAAAATATATATATATTCTTGACTGATTTTTATCAAATCTGGAGAGTACATGTATTTCAACGTTAAGAAAAAAGTAGATTTCTGAAGTTTTTCTGTATCTATAACGGTTAGAAAATTTAAAAATTTGAATAGCGGGAAAAAACCACTGGTCAAATGATCTGAAAATTTGACTGCATATTCATAGTTCTATTGGCTACAAACTCTAGGTATCGTTCTTTGATATTTGCTTTAGGAAAAAAAAGTTTTATGCCCTTTTCTGTTGAACTATAAATTTTTTTTTTTTTCGGAAAATTTACCCTTCCGGATATATATATATATATATATATATATATATATATATATATATATATATATATATATATATATATATATATATATATATATATATATATATATATATATATATATATATAATTTGAAATATAATAGAAAAATAAATAAATATATAATTATATATATATATTAAATTAATTATAATATATTAATTTATATTTTCACCCATTTATATATATATGATGAGGGTATTAGCTATCTGATTGATGATTCGATCAATTCGTCCGGTTCGCCTTTGAGTGATGGACGATGTCGGGAGGAATCGAACTGTTGTTGAGTAATGTTGCTATCTTCGTTCGCGAAAAGATGACTTCCAGTGTTCCGCGAGTGCTATTTGGATTACGAAAAGAGCAAATGCAACGGGCACACAACAAGAACTTTTTCAGTAGTTCAAGGTTAAAGAAAACACGAAGAATTAATAAAGGTGTTTTATTTATAACCATATAGATGATGATGATGATGACGAAAATAAACTCTTTACAACAAAAGGTCAAACTTAGAGAAAAGGAAAAAATACTACAGTTATGTTACATTCTTGATCGGCTAATAACAACAACAAAAAAAAGATGGCCAAGTTGCCAGATTATTCCATACATGATACATAGTAGCTAAATAAAAAAAATGTTCTATAAAATAATGAATAAACAATATTTTCTTCAACACTCTCCCTTATTGTTTATTCTATAAAGGCTAGTCCATTCTTAATTTTTCATTCAGGATCATGAGTCTTGGCTTGTGTAGTGGCTTTGTGAGTCCATCTGCAAGTTGATTTTCACTGCTAACCTTAAGTACCTCAATTTCATCATTCTGAACTTTTTCTATGACAAAGAAATGGCGTACCTTTATATGTTTAGTTCTTTTGTGAAATTCTGGATTCTTGCTGAGTTTGATTGCTGTTTCATTGTCAATCCAAAGAGTGGGCTTCTTGTAAACTTTTGTGATCTCTCCTAGAAGTCGATGAATCAAAACAATTTCCTTTGTTGCTTCACTAACTGCCATAATTTGAGCTTCTGTTGTTGAAATTGCAACTTAGCTTTGTTTCTGACTAGTCCATGAAATTGCGCTCCAGCATATAAACATACAATTTCAGTTGTTGAATGTCCTGTTTTTTGGTCTCCAGCATGATCTGCATCTCTGTATCCTTCTAGATGATTCTTTCACTATTACTTCTATAAATGATACCATTTTCCAGAGTACCTTTCAAGTATCTAAACACTCTTTTAACCTTTGTAATATCTTCTTTTGATGGATTATATACACTTCTGGCAAGATAACTGACATAAAAAGCAATATCTGGTCTTGTTCATGTTGCTAGATATAGAAGAGCTCCTATAGCTGATTTGTAAGGAAAACTCTCCCTGGTTTCAATGTCATGTGTAGCTTTATCTTTTATAATTGGAGTTGACACAGCATTACAATTTTGTATACCAAATTCTTTAACTATTTTCTTTGTGTAATATGATTGACTGATTTTATTTGAACCATCACTTCTTGATTCAATTTCAATTCCTAAAAAATAAGTTGCAAGTTTATATGTAATTTTAAATTGCTTTTTTAATTCTTTAAGAAATTTTATTCTTTATGCTTGTTGATGCAACTAATCCATCATCGACATATAATGCAAGTAATATCTTATGTTCATTCTGGTCTCTTATATATAGGCATGGGTCAGCTGTACTTCTTACAAAATTCAGTTTTGAAAGGAATTTTCCAAATCGTTCATTTCAACATCTGGGTGCCTGTTTAACCCATACAAACTGCGTTTCAATTTACATACTTTGGTTGTCCCATCTTCAAAACCTTCAGGTTGTTTCATATATATTTCTTCTATTAAGTTTCCATAAAGAAATGCTTTTGATACATCAAACTGCATCAATAACATATTTTCTTTAGCTGCTACACTTATTAATGTTCTCACAGTACTCTTGTTTGCTATTGGACTAAATGTTTGTTCATAATCAATACCCTTGCTTTGACTATAAACTTTTGCAACTAATCTTGCTTTAAATTTGTCAATTGTTCCATCTGAGTTTTTTTTTATTTTGTAAACCCATTTACTTTGCAATTGCTTTTCTTCCTGGTGGCAGTTCAACTAGTTCCCATGTTTTTTTTTCTTTCAATGATTGCAATTCTTTTTTCATTGAATTGATCCAATTTTTATTTTGTTTACTTTGTATAGCTTCTCTATAATTTTCTGGTTCTTTCATATCTTTTGATAAATACATACTGTAATCATCAAATCTTGATGGTTTTGTAATTTTTGCTCTATTTCTTAATATTCTTTATTTATTGTGCTATCCTGTTCTTTAATTTCTTCTGTTTCTGAATCAGATACTATTTCTGTATCAAATTCTGTTTCTGAATCAGATTCAATTTCTGTATCAGATTCTGTATTCTGGAATCAGATTCTATTTCTGTTTCAGATTTTGTTTCTGTATGAAATGGATTTAGCATAATTTTATAATTGCTATCTTCCAATTTTTTGTTTTCTTCACTTAATATTGGAGGGAAAGTTCTTCTTTTTCAAAAATTACATCTCTATTTCTGAATGTTGAGTTATTTTTTAGATCATAAATTCTATAACTTTAATCACTTTCATACCCAATTAACATACCTGATCTTGCCTTTGGATCCAGTTTTCTTCTTTTTTGATCTGGAATCCAACCACTGCATGAGTTCCAATTATGCGTAAATGCTTAATTATGGGTTTTTTATCATACCATATTTCATAAGGCTTTTTCTCATCAATTGATGATTTCCAGTCCTGTTAAAAATATATGCTGCTGTGTTAATTAATTTTGCCCAACACTTTTGTGGAAATTTCGCTTTTGAATACATAAGGGATCTGGCTACTTCAACTAACGTTGTATTTTCTTTTTCTGCATCTCCATTCTGTTGTGAAGTGTAGGGTGTTGTTAGTCTTTGTCTCACACCATATTTATGTAAGAGTTTTTTTATAGATTGATTATTAAATTCTAAAGCATTATCACTCCGGAATTCTTTGAATGGGTGCCCCAGTACTCTTGCTTCTGTGAGTATCTGTTTTAGCTTTTCTATAACTTCTGATTTATCTTTGATAAAATATACAAATCTCATTTTTTTGAAAAATCATCTTTGAAGCATACAAAATATCTATAACCTGAATAAGATTTCACTTGAAATGGTCCACATACATCTGGATATAACAATTCTCCTTTTTTTTTCGAGCTGTTGGCCTTTTTCCAAACTTCTTACGATGCATTTTTCCATTTATAAATCCTGAACAATTTTTGTCATCAAGGCAAGTTTCATTGTTTAGCTCTCTTTTGATCAATTTTCTTATGTGTCGTCTATCCTTATGTCCCATTCTTTCATGATATGGCTGCAGCTTATCTTTTTCTTCTAGGACATTTACTTTTGGTGGTGAAATTCCTGCTTTCATCGCAACTTTGAATAGGCCTTCATTTGGCCTACGATAGCCACAAAAATAGCTTTCTCTATCTACCATAAAACTACATTTGGTAAGTCCAGAAATAAATTTGCTACATGGATGTTTATCACGTGCTGCTAGTACTGAAAATAAATTTTTCTTATTATCAGGAACATGCCAAACATCGTTCAAAAATAATTGAGATATTTTTCAATTTACTAATGATTTTACCTCAATTAATCCATGTCCTAATACATTTGCTTCTTGACCATTTGCTGACTTAACTTTGACGATATTTTTAAACTCATTATAAGTTTTAAAGTAACTTCGCTCATTTGTTATATGTTTTGTAGCTCCATTATCAAAATACCAAATATTTTCTTTATCCATTGTTTTGCTTTCTCTGATTTTTCTTTATCATCACAAGAGCTTCATGATTTACTAATTCAGCCTTTGATGCCATTTTATTTGCTTCTGTGCATAGCCAATTTACCAAATTATCTATGTTTCTTTCTTTATTATTAGAATTTTCCATAAGCCAAGTAGTTTGAAAGTTTGAATATTTTTTTGGTAGAATTTCAAAAATTTTGCAATTAAGAAATATCTGTGGTAATGCACTTCCTTCTTCTCTTGAAGTTTCCCAATTTCTTCTTGAAGACTACTCCAAAGCTGTTTTATTGAAGATAAATTACCAGCCATATCCAACTTCTCATTCCATTTGTGGGCAAAGAAATTTGAGCATATATCATAGACTTTGTTCTCCTCCACACCAGCAAAGAGATTATGAAGTTCTTTCCATACTTCATCTGCTTTCATCAGATTTCTTATCTGAGCTCTAACAATTTTGGCTAAGGGTTGAAACTAACAAAAACATTACATCTGATTGTGTTTTGTTGAATTTTTTCTAATTTCTTTCTGTACACATTTCTTTCTTTAACTGTGGCTGTACTTTTGGGTTTTTGTGGTTTTTCTAATTTTCCATTGATTGCTTCTGTTGCATCTGGAATACCACTTAACTTTATCTTTATAAGATATTTCCAATCATCCTAATTTCTTTTGCCATGTAAAGGTTCCATTTTGTGTATTAGGCCTAATTCTTCCATTCTCTTTATCTTACTTCAAACTGGGCTTGTTAATAAGAAACTAACTTCTAACTACGGACTGCTGCCATGTTAATGTAAATCTTTTAGTTTAGTTTAATTAACAACCCATTTGAAGTAAATAAAACACTTTGTAATATATCATGTTTACTTAGAGAAAAGGAAAAAAAATCACAGACTATATGTTACATTCCTAGATCGGCTAATAAAACAAAAAAAAGATGGCCAAGTTGCCAGATTTTTCTTTACATGATAAATAGTAGCTAAATTAAAAAAACCTGCTCTATAAAAATAATGAATAACAATATTTTTATCTTCACATATAAATCGCACCTTAGTTATAAGGACATCTTAATTACCGAACAATCTTTAAAGAGTAAACAAAAACAGGGGTCCTTCGGAATATGCAGAGCGCGTAACCGAGGTGATTCTCTTAGGCATGGAGGAGTACATTCCATATTCTTTCCCTTTTACTAAACCTAGAAACCTTGATTTAACTCTCCTTGTTCTCGTATTATTCGTCGCAGGAATGATGCCTTCAGGAATAACCGTAGTCTTCAAACTACAGAAACACTTGAAACTAATATTTTATTCCAGAATCGTGAAAAGCCTATTCTGCTTAACGCCAAAAACTCATTTATCTGTCGTAAATGCAGAGATTGGTACGATTTTGATTTTCAAAAATCAAAATTCAATTTTAAAATTAAAATCGCGATTTTGATTTTGATTTAAAATCACAAAATTCTAACTGATTTTGAAACTACATCAAAATCACTAAAATCACGATAGGTGGATAACTTGAAAGAGAGTTAATGTTTGCGGCAGCAAGTGCTTACTTTCGTGCTAGGAGTGATTAGTAATATTTCAGAAGTGTGTGAGTGAAATTCTTTCTTAATTCTTAATTCATTTTATGTGCTCCTCATCAACGCGGACATTGGCACATGCACAGCTATTTGTCTACAATACCAGATGTATGAATATATAATATTAATCCACATATTTCATTGATCTACTTTTACAGTAATAATAAATTATCAAAGCTATTTATATATATAATTAGATTTTCAGCATCAATAGTATTATTTAATCCTGCATGGAATCAAGTTTCGTCATTAATTTCCACACTATATTTATTTTTACATCTCCTCTTTTTCTCTTTCTCCTTGTTTTCTGTGTTTAAATAATTATCATTTGTATTGCTATTTAAAATTTTTTATCAAGAGATTAATAATATCATAATTATTATTATATTTATATGCTGGAGAATATTTTGCTGCCCTTTAAAATTTGGATTATAATACCCTCTGGAAATATTGACGAGAGCAAAACATTTATATCAAATGATAATTTCAACTCTTGACATTTCTGTTTTAAATAGATTCGTTGTTATATGAATAAAGGGCAGAACATAAATATGTGTGTAACACTCAGTCCTGACATCACAATGTGAGCATAAATTTACACTTGATTTCTCAAAATAATGAATATTCTCAAACAATGGTGATCCAAGGCGCAATCTTGACAGAACTACTTGTTCTCTTCTATTTAATTTGTATGTATCACTCCAATCCTGGGTCAATGGCTTAATTGCTGGTAACCATCCCCTACACCTGTTCCATTGACTTTGCCATGTCTGACTTGCATATTTGAGATATTTTATTTTTAAATTCTGATAAGGAGATGTTTATATTAACTGGCATTCCAAGGACAACTGATTCTTTTGCTGCAATGTCTACTCTATCATGTTGTTTAATTCCCACAT
>SEYY01018048.1:0-13445 GCA_009176605.1 Armadillidium nasatum
TATATATATATATATATATATATATATATATATATATATATATATATATATATATATATATATATATATATAATATAAATATATATATATATATAATATATATATATATATATATATATATATATATATATATATATATATTATATATATATATATATATATATATATATATATATATATATATATATATATATATATATATATATATATATATATATATATTATTCGCTATTTGATTTTCTGTTATATGAAATAAAGAGAAGAAAACAATAGAAGTTCTTCTCTTGAAAGTTGACTGATATTAAGACAGAACTTCAAGTCTCCCCTTTACACCTAACCCTCCAAATAAACTCCGTAAATTATTTTCAGAAACGCCCTCTATATTATGTGTTATTAAAGATTTTATCCTTATTAAAGATACCCCATTTCGCCTTCGATAACCCTTTCTGTTTTCTGGTGCAGTAAACTGATCTAACTAACTGTTATATTTCTGTTTGTCACTTTTTGAAATGAATGCTAAATAAGTTTGCACAATATGTATGAAATAATCCTTATTATATATTTATATAATATTAATTATTATTATAAATAATTATTTAATTAAATTTTAATATATAATAAGTATGAAATACTCCTCTCTTTATACTTTAATATTTGATGTTCTGCTTGTCATTTTATTATCAACTACTCTGTTCTGATGCCTTCAGTCTTCGATAACTTCTTTATTACGAAAGCAGATACACAGCAGCAAATATACGATGAAGAAAAGATTGACTTTTGAGAAATTGATTTTAGATGTTTGGAGGTATTGTACATTATATCTAACTAGTGGAAATGACAAAATCATCTAAATCGCGTCAAATTTTCAGTTTATTCATTTATATATATATATATATATATATATATATATATATATATATATATATATATATATATATATATATATATATATATATATATATATATATATATATATATATATATATATTAAAGATGATTTGACGTTATCCTCCGCACAATTGAAAAGGAACATCGACATCAAAAAAACTTCTCATCAACATTCCTCTTTAATCCTGACATTTAATATGATTTTTTGACTATCGCATGGATCATAGAAGTTCTTTCTGTATTTATGAATTGGGTTTCGATCTTTTCGTCTTATCAGCTCCCTACATTCTTCCATTTCCCTCCATACACTAAGCTGAAGCATCAATAACTTATTAACTTTATACTACAATCGTTGCTTCAACGTATGCTTTTTTTTAACTGAGGAGAACTGGAATGACTTGTCTTTCCAAACAGTTTTTATCGTTCTCTCTCTCCTGCTTTCTCTCCCCAAACTTGATCTCTGTGATGAATCATATTAATAATCAAAGCTTTGAACATTCTTTCTTTTTCTAATTTCAATGTCTTCTGTACTAATTTATGGAGATAACTTACTTACCCCAGTTCTGGTGTGTATCGTAAAGTTATATGAGGTTCTGAATTTTTCAAAAAAACTTGACCTCTCAAACTAGCACGAACGCTTATATATATATATATATATATATATATATATATATATATATATATATATATATATATATATATATATATATATATATATATATATATATATATATATATATATATATATATATATATATATATATATATATAATATATATATATATATATATATATATATAATATATATTATATATATATATATATATATATATATATATATATATATATATATATATATATATATATATATATATATATATATATATATATATATATAATATATATATATATATATATATATATATATATATATATATATATATATATATATATATATATATATATATATATATATATATATATATATATATATATATATATATATATATATATATATATATATATATATATATATATATATATATATATATATATATATATTATATATATATATATATATATATATATATAATATATATATATATAATATATATTGTTTTTATTTTTTTTTTTTTTTTTTTTTATTATTTATAAAATACCATTTAATTAAATTTAACCTTTGTACCTGTATAATTTTTTTAATGAATTCAATTTCATTTTTAATTATGCTTTTAATATTTTTTCTTGCAAATTTTTTTTTTAAACTTAAATGTTTGTGAATTAAAGAAACACGAAAATCTTTTTCTTTCTTCCTCCTACTCAAAATGATCATTTAAAGTCCTACACATTTTCAACTTTTCCTTTTCTTTTAAAAAAAAAATTTTTTTTTTTTTTTTTGGAAAATTTTTGTCAAATGATCGAAATAATTTCAAAAGGGGATAAAATAGTAAAAATTTTATTGTTTCGAAAAATTCAACTCAAAATTATGTTTGCAAATTCGTCACTTGTTCACGCATAAAGGTATACTACTACCTGTCTATAATATATATATATATATATATATATATATATATATATATATATATATATATATATATATATATATATATATATATATATATATAATATATATATATATATATATATATATATATATATATATATATATATATATATATATATATATATATATATATATATATATATATATATATATATATATATATATATATATATATATATATATATATATATATATATATATATATATAAAAAATAAATAAAAAATAAAAAAAAAAAAAAAACACAAAAAAAAAAAAAAAAAAAAAAAAAAAAAAAAACATTCAAGTCTACCCTAACGCAAACCTCTTAGACGTAAATTTTATAGTGAGGATGATTAAATTACGGAAGTAAACTGGTAGATAAAAAAATATTTCCACGGAACAGATATTGCTGAAAATGAGGTGCCACATAAGCAAACCAGAAACGACTGATCTTCATTCAAAATTCATGTGAAAAAAAATTTAAGCTCTGCTGATATATATATATATATATATATATATATATATATATATATATATATATATATATATATATATATATATATATATATATATATATATATATATATATATATATATATATATATATATATATATATATATATATATATAATATATATATATATATATATATATATATATATATATATATATATATATATATATATATATATATATATATATATATATATATATATATATATATATATATTATATATATATATATATATATATATATATATATATATATATATATAGTGTCTAGTACATCGATAATCTACCTTTTAGAGAGTAGAAAGTAAAGAAGTGTTTTTAGACTGAAATTTTTGCAAGAAATGTATGAAATGTCAACCTCCATCCCTCCAGACAATAGAAATGTACTCCATACAATGGCGGATAAGACACATATACAGTTGAAGTAACTGTGCGGATGAAATGAACTCTGGAATCCTTAACAAGGTTCTCAATTCATTTGATCCTGTTTCAATATTTTCATTTCCAGTGTTATATAGAGGTTTCCATATAATTTATTTTAATATTGATAAGAATGTTCAAATGTTATATTGTTAAGAGTTGAGATTGTTGAGCTACCGAAATAGTTTGGAGAGTTTGGATGTGTTTTTGTGAGATATGAAGAATTTAAATCCTTAAAGAATTGAAATTCATCAGATTGAAGCTGGCCCATAAGTATATATATATATATATATATATATATATATATATATATATATATATATATATATATATAATATATATATATATATATATATATATATATATATATATATATATTATATATATATATATATATATATATATATATATATATATATATATATATACTATATATATATATATATATATATATATATATATATATTATATATATATATATATATATATATATATATATATATATATATATATATATATATATATATATATATATATATATATATATATATATATATATATATATATATATATATATATATATATATATATATATATATATATATATATATATATATATATATATATATATATATATATATATATATATATATATATATATATATATATATATATATATCCTATGATTTTCCTGATAGTAACAGAACTTTTTCCTTTTGGTAAACACTATTTTCCTCTCTTTTGTTCTTTCCTTTTGATTTAGTTTCTTCTCCAGTTTATTGATCTACCCATTTTTTCTGAAGGTTAACCAATTAATTAGGTCTTGAGACCAAAAGAAATATTTGTTTGCCTATTTAATGACCCTACCTTGACCGCATTTCAAGCCTAATCTATATTCAAATTGAGAAATTCATTTCATTATGAGATACAACAAACATCTGAAGTAAAAGTAAACCAGGCTATATTTACTTCATCCATTAACTTGGCACTTTCCAAGTAACTGATTTCACAATGTCTCTTTGCTCTTTGTTAAAATAAATACATTTCTTTTAAGTTATTTAACATTAGCTATAAAACTTATGTCAATTCTTAAATATGAAAATTTTCAATGGTTTTCAGACTACTTGAAAAAAGATCTTTATTATTAACATTGGCAATAAGACATGTTAATTCTTAAATTTGCAGATTTTCATTTGGTTTTGGAATTTTTAAATAGGTATTTCTATTGTTCTCATACTACTTAGAAAAATATCTTTATCATTAAAATAATTTTTAAAAATTTTTATTTTAATTTTAAAAAGTTGAGCATAATTTTATTCAAGAGATAAGTACAAATAACTACTCAATGTCAGCAAAGCATTGATGAATTCATAAGTTATATTCTTAAGTTACGCAATCTTAATATATAATAAATTTATTTTTTTATATTTTTTTTTTTTTTTTCTTTTTTTATTTATATTTATATTATATATATATATATTATATATATATATATATATATATATATATATATATATATATATATATATATATATATATATATATATATATATATATATATATATATATAATATATATATATATATATATATATATATATATATATATATATATATATATATGGAGAAACTGACCTCTGACCTATCTCACATTTCAAATTGGGGCAGAGAAAACATGGTCGTTTTCAATGCCACCAAAACTCAATTCTTCCATCTCTCTACTCGACACAATCTTCCACACAACTATAATATATATATATATATATATATATATATATATATATATATATATATATATATATATATATATATATATATATATATATATATATATATATATATATATATATATATATATATATATATATCCTTTCCAGTGTTATAAGGGGTTTCCAGTATAATTTTTTTTAATGTTGAGGTCAAGAATGTTCAAATGTTATATTGTTAAGAGTTGAGATTGTTGAGCTACCGAAATAGTTTGGAGAGTTTGGACGTGTTTTTGTGAGATATGAAGAATTTAAATCCTTAAAGAATTGAAGTTTATAAGATTGAAGCTGCCCCGTATATACTGTATATATATATATATATATATATATATATATATATATATATATATATATATATATATATATATATATATATATATATATATATATATATATATATATATATATATATATATATATATATATATATATATATATATATATATATATATATATATATATATATATATATATATATATATATATATATATATATATATATATATATATATATATATATATATATATATATAATATATATATATATATATATGGTGTGAAAGCAAGTATAAAAACAAATAGAAGAGAATGAAATGAAGCTAAGAAAGAAAGGTCTTTTTTTCTCCTCTGGGATTTCAATACAGAAGAAAGGCGACTCTAATGGACGACTGAAACCGAAAACTTTGACAAAATGTCTTTTATTTTTCCCTCTCTCAATAATATCATCACTTTGATTGATGGAGATTAACTCTTCTTCTTCTTCTTTTTTTAATTCTGTGTTCCTCTAATTCAACTCTTAAATAGTTAAATTGACTCTTTGATAGGTTTATTTTGCATCATAGGGAACTTGATAAGGTCCTTTGGGATTTCTCGAAAAATGCTTTATGGAAATTACTATACTTACGCTTACGAAAAATAAAAGAATAAAATTTAATAATTTAAAAATTACAAATATTAATTTTTGCTAATATTGATAATAATAATAATAATAATAATAATAATAATAATAATAATAACTTTCTTTGATAAAAAAAAACTAAAAATAAAGATAAATAACGAAAATGAATATTCGTCGTAACGATGTGAAAAACCACACTTGATAACAATGTTAAATACTCAAAGAGAAATTGGGAGAAAAATTGAAAGCAAAAATTTTAAAAAAATTATTTTTTATGAAAATTGAGGAAACTATTTTTTGAAATAAGGAGAGAGAGAGAGAGAGAGAGAGAGAGAGAGAGAGAGAGAGAGAGAGAGAGAGAGAGAGAGAGAGAGAGAGAGAGAGAGAGAGAGAGAGAGAGAGAAAGAGAGAATGTTACCATGTAATTTTTTTTAGCAATAGTTCTTTTCATGTTGAAGCTTAAAATAAATTAAAAAACAATGGTACTTGCAAATTAAACTATTCTTAAAATACAAGATACTTTTTGAGCTAAAATTCCTTATTCTACTAACATACCGAAACCAATAACGATAGATACAATCTTATGACTTTATCTCTTCAGTTAAAAGATTTCGTTTTGGAGTTTTGAAAATGTTGTTGACTATTGTTTGTGATTTACTTTTTTATTTTAAATAAGGAAGAAAACAGGGTGTGGTAATTATTTTACAAGAAAACAAAAATTTGAACAAATGGTGATTCATTTGATACATTTTGGTAATTAATTTTGAACAAATATGAATTTTAATAGTTCTGTTTCTTAAATATGAATAAATACACAATGTTAATCCCATAAGGTTAAAATTAAAAAGGAAAATCAAGAAAAGCTATTAAATAAATTTGAAAGTTTCTGACCAAATTTGTAAGCAATTTATAAATTTATATATATATTCTGTCTACTGTGGCAAATTATTTAAGCTCTTGTTGCAACTTTTAGGCACTGTATATATATATATATATATATATATATATATATATATATATATATATATATATATATATATATATATATATATATATATATATATATATATATATATATATTTTTTTTTTTATTTTTATTGTTAATGTTTTTAATATTAATATGCAAACACTAAATATTTGATTTATTTTCTTCAATGATTTAAATACGATAATCAATAAATAACACTGACCTCGAATACAAAAAAAAAAATGAATTTTTTTTTTATTTAATCTAATGCATAAAATTAGTTCAAATAATTATTTTAAAAAATAAACATTTTTCAATATTAAAACTAAATAAATTTTACATATAATAAATTATCACGATCACAGAGAGTTAGAATTAAAAAGTGAAATGAAAATTTAAACTTATTGGAAATAAAATGGAAAAATTATAGAAATAAAAAAAATGAAATATATATATATATATATATATATATATATATATATATATATATATATATATATATATAATATATATATATATATATATATATATATATATATATATATATATATATATATATATATATATATATATATATATATATATATATATATATATATATATATTATATATATATATATATATATATATATATATTATATATATTATATATATATATATATATATATATATATATATATATATATATATATATATAATATTTTTTTTATTTTTTTATTTTCAAATTTATCAAAATTAATAGGTAGAAAATTGTTAAAAATTAATCAAATCAATAATCACTTAATACTACATCTGTTTCATATTACTATTTGAGACAAAGAGAAGATGCAATTCCTTTATCTTTCCAACTTTAACATCATCGAGAAAACACAACTCTAAACATTTTTGTTGTTAATATTCTTGGTGTTTCTTTTTCTCGTAATCTCTCTTTAAAGAATCTCATTATTTGTCTTTCTAAACAAGCTTCTTTCTCTCTTTCTCTTAAAAAGTTTCTAAAACGTTAAGTGTTTCGAGGAACCTTAAAAACTAATCACTACTCCACTACTTGCACTGTACTGGCTCATTTTTCTCCCTTTTAATTAATGTGGATTACAAGTATAAGGTGGTTTCACACATTCTGCATCCTTGATAAGGTAGTATCTAGAGCTTTTCGTCTTGCCAACTTTACTACTCTTCTTAACCCTCCAATTTGTATCTAGTCATAGTGCTGTTGCATCATTCTCTTTACATTATCGCAATTACAATGAACTCTAATCCTCTGAGCCTTCAAGTCGTATAATTATTCCTTTGATGAGAGATGGTGAGACTCGTCTTTTGTCACATTGTGATCCTTTTTCGATTTATTTCTCTGACACAAGACTCAGTCCTTCATGTACTCTATTGGTAAAGTTAAAAAAAGAATCCCTTAATCTATTATTTTTACAATTTCATTTGAACTTGTACACTTTCGTACGTAGAGTATTGGTGATGTCAACCTTTAATTTGAACCTATTTTTTAGATTCCCAATGCAGATTATATATATATATATATATATATATATATATATATATTATATATATATATATATATATATATATATAATATATATATATATATAAGCAGTTCAGGAGTTAATTTACAATCGATAAATTAGTTCCGGACATGAACCGAAGCTTTGCGTTGAAAATGCTTTATGTCATTGGAAGGAAATAGAAGAGAGATGTTTCTGAATATAATAATATTATATATTATATATTATATATATATATATATATAATAAAAAAAAAAAAAAAAAAAAAATTTTTTTTATTATTTTTTTTTTTTTTTTTTTATTATTTGATATTAATTAAATTATTACTGATATTTTATAGAAAATTATCTTGCCATATAAAGAATGAAAACAAATGGATATATTTATGTTAAATCCACTCTATTAGTTTAACATGTCTTTTAATTTTTACCGAAAATTATTTAATTTAAAATAAGATGTAAAAAATTCCATTCGATCCTAAATAATTATTGATATCAATCTAAGGAGTTTGAGACGAGCATTTCAATTAAATACAGAAATTCTTTCAATCTTTTCATTGTTATTATTATTATTGTTATTATTGTAGATGATGTAGTAGTTGTTTTTGCTTTTTGTTTTTGTTATTATTATATTATTATTATTAAATTATTATTAATTATTATTATTATTATTATTATTATTATTATTATTATTATTATTATTATTATTATTATTATTATTATTATTATTATTATTATTATTATATTATTAGAATACTAAAATTACAAATAATATTAATAAAAAGGTGATAATATGTAGATTTCGTTGATAATAATATACATTACTATTATTATTGCTATTTTATGCCTTACTGAATTATTTACTAATTACTATTAATAATTAAATATTTAATATTTTTTTTTTTTTATTTTTATTAATAAAATAAAATAATAATAAATTAATAATAATTAATAATAATTAATAATATATAATATAATAATATAATAATATAATAATAATAATTAATATAATAATAATAATAATTAAGTAATAATAATAATAATAATAATAATAATATATAAATAATAATAATAATAATAATAAAATAATAATAATAATAATAATAATAATAACATGCACGAAAGTTGAAATGCAAATGACATTTTGAAATGTAAATAATATATTGTGAAATCACTTTGTCTAATGATATGTATGACATTAGTAAATTTCCATTGAATGGAACATAAATATATATATTATATATATATATATAAATATATATATATATATATATATATATATATATATATATATATATATATATACATATATAGTATATTATATATATATATATATATATATAAATTATAAATGGTAAATAAATTGCCACACAAGGGTGACTAACCGAAAGGGTATGAACAGTCTTGAAAGATACTTGAAGGGTTTCATTATGAACATGAGCTTGAATGTTTGACGACAGGATCTGATCTTGTGAGGGAAACCAAAAGCAAGGGGCAACATGACTTGCATTTCCCGGCCCTTTTATTACTCTGTTAACTGTTAGCAACAACTGCAGAACCAGTATAGGAAACCATAGCTCCGAGAAGCATAACCTGCTGGAGAGGTCTAGGAGAGAGTGTTTGGATGGATGAAAACTATCGTAATCCAACTGGAAGGGTGAGAACCCTAACTGAAAGTGTAAATAAAACTCATTGAGTAGCGCTGAAACCAACAAGCCGAAAAACAGGATCTTTTAGAGAGATCTGAGAGAGAAACTTTTAAGGACTGACGGAGAGTGTTGTTGGTTTCACTGACATAGCGGAAACCCTTCCTCGGGAGAAGATGAAAATTATATATATATATATATATATATATATATATTATAATTATATATTATATATATATATATATATATATATATATATATATAAATATATATATATATATGAGTATGAGTTCTTTTTCCAACCATGACGTCTCGGCTTCTTGTTCACGTTGATCGAAATATTTTGATTTTCCTTGGAATTATAAATAGTTCAGCACTATGTTCGGGAGAAGTAGCATTAGTGAAGTTATTTTCCTGGAAAAGTATGGTACATTTTATATCCGTTTACAAACCTTACTCTTATTATGCTTTTTCTATCATGATAATTGTCCACCGATAGAACGTTAATTTTAGGAATTAACGGAGTTTTTTAACTCTAGAAACTCATCCTATTTATTCTTCCTAATTTTTCTCCTAGACACTGATAATTTTCTAGGAAGAAAATGCAATAATCTACTTTGCAAATGTACTTCTAACTCTATTTTTCACTTTCCGGAAAATGCAACTCTCTCCTTGCTTGTTTTTCATTCACAAAGTTAGTTAGTTTTTTTTTTTTTTTTTTTTTTTTTAAATACAGAAATGCTTGTTTTTTCATTCACAAAGTTATTTCCTTCGTCTTGTTTTCTGTAACTGTTTTATCTTTCTCTAAAACTAATCTTTCCATTCAAAACTATATCTCTCAATCTACTTAGCAATATAAGGAGCTATTTCTTTTTCACTTCCAATCAACTTATTTACATCTTTTATCGTAATTAATTATGAAAATGAAATTTCTGTTTTTTCTCTTTCTCTGTTTATTTGTCAGTCAGTTAGTCTGTCTGCCTGTCTGTTTTTTTTGCTGTCTCAGCTTAGAAGGAGCAGGGTTCTGGCTCTATCACTGTCCTGTAATCTTAATACCTTTGCCTTCAAATCTTCATCCTGCTTCGGAAATCTATTTCAACTGTCCCTATCGACTTCGACCTTTCTTTCATGATAGAAGAGTTCTATTTCAACTGGGTAGTAGAAATGGAACTAATATCAGCCATCTAACTAGTACTCAAATTATCTAACTTCTGTATTATTCTAAAGTGTTCTCAACTATCTTAAATCGGAAGTCTTAGAAGTATTTGATCTTACCTCAAATCATCTGAAAGATCTTTCTTTTCTTTTTGACTCTTGGTCATCTGCTCTATGGCATTTCTTTGAATCTTATTCTGTTACACTTGGAATATGGAAAGCTTACGATGAAGTCTGTCACAAAGCATTTATTTTTAAATGTGCCACTCTAAATTCATATCCTTTCCTCAAATTTCCTTTCTGATATGGGAATGTGGTACCTGTTGTGGATAACAACTCTTAATATTTTAAATTTATCAACAGGGATCCTCCTCCTCAAGCGTCTGTATTTTAACTTGCTACCTTATAACAAATATCAATGAAGTTCCATCTGTTATTTCTTCATTTTCACACTCTTTCGTAGATTACTAACGTTGAATTACATTCTTTCAAAAGCATTCTACGTAATCAAAATTAACTAATACCAAAAGAGTGGTCATATAGCAGCTGTTCTCTGATTTTTCGTTTCTAATCAAGAAGAGAGAACTTAGATGTATATATTGCCTTAAATTTTAGTTTTAATAATTTTTGGGAATCTTGTGCTGAGAGAGAGAGAGAGAGAGAGAGAGAGAGAGAGAGAGAGAGAGAGAGAGAGAGAGAGAGAGAGAGAGAGAGAGAGAGAGAGAGAATATTTTCACTACTTATTAAATTTTTAATACACTTTTTATACACGAGTAAATGGAAAGGAATACTGCCTCCTGTCTTCACAATTTTTGATCATCAGATTTCCAATATTCAGATATATTTTGAGAATAATTTCAAGAGAAAAACCACAATGATCAAGGACTAAGTAAATAAATAAATAAATAAATATAAAAAACGTAAAAAAAAAATTCATATATATATTTATTATATATATATATATATATATATATTATATATATATTATATATATATATTATATATATTATATATAATATATATATTTAAATTTGTTCCCTTTAAATATTTTTTTAAATTGAAAGAAAGTTTTAAAGGATAAACATAAACTATAAAAATATTTTTCTCCAAAGTGAAAAAAAATTGTAGTAAGAAGAACTATTAATTTTTTTAAAAAAATTATTGCAAGCTTTTTCCTATAATTGGTGTTTAAAGAACTAAAGAATTATATAATATATATATATATATTAATATATATTATTATATATATATATATATTATATATATATATATATATATATAAATTATAATATATATATATATATATAATATATATATACATATATATTATATATATTACTTATTATATATATATTATTATTATTATATTATATATATTATATATAATATATTATATATTATATATTATTATATATTATCATATTATACTCTATTATACAATATTATTATTATTACATTACTAATATTATTATATGTTATTAGTAACATACTCTAGATTTTATATATTACATTATTAATATATTACGTAAAAATTTAAAATTATTATTATAAAAAAAAAAAAAAAAAAAAAAATTTTTAATTTTTTTGGAAAATTTATTGTAAGCTTTTTTTTATAATTGGTGTTTAAAGTACCAAAGAATCAGTATACTTATCTTTTTATTTCATTATTCTAAATCATAGTTTTCCGATTAACTCGCAATTCTTTTTATTCTTTTACGAATTTTCTTTACTGATTAACCCCATCTTTCATAAGGGGAATTAATATTATTTATAGTTTTACCATAGCACTTTATGGTTATTACTATTGGTATGTTTGTACGAGATCCGTTGAAGCTAGTAGTTGACTTTTGTAGCCGTAACTCTGATTTAATTAAAATATTATTTAGGTTACTTCTAAATTTATTTACTTTTTTTCTTGTTTCTATATTTCATGTAAATTTTGGTTTAAATATATAAATATATAATATATATTTATATTTACTTCACTTATCTCCTCTCCCACTTTCGTGGAGTGGTGCCAGCCACTATTCCCCTACAAACATACCCATTCCTACCTTTCATCACCTTTTACCAACACCCTCCATCTCACTCTGACCTTAGCAAGTCTATTACCCTCTTCTAAACTCAAATTCCTTCCAC
>SEYY01018049.1:0-10479 GCA_009176605.1 Armadillidium nasatum
TGTACCAACTGCTCAAGATTGTTCTTTATCGAAAAGTGGTAGGCAAGTCCACCAATCATATCATGAGAACTAGAATGAGAGCCATTTTCGGTGGTGAACATTGAAATCCCCTGAAAATAATGATCTCGGATAAAGGAGAAGAAGAAAGAATGTGCTCTATTTTGGAGTTTAAATAGTCAGAAGAATTAGGAGATAAATAGACAGAACAAGTAAGTTTAGTGGTAGAATTGAAAGAGAGCTTAAGCCATAAAGTAGAAAATTCAGGAGACTCCAAATTAGAGACAAGAGAACAAACAGCATCTTTGCGCCTATATGCGCAACATCTGCCTTTGATTGAAAATTGAGGATAGAGACGGTAGGAGGAAACAGAGTAAGCTTTGCTTTCAGATCACTCAAGCACCGGAGTTTCGGTTAAGAATAAAAGAATGTTTAGAAGAAGAGAGGTGATGTTCGAAAAAGGGGAAATTAGGAAAAAGACTGAAATTAACTTTAAAACAAGACCGTGCATCGGAGTAAGCCGGAAGGTAGTACTTGGCGGCACCATCCCCATCATCGGAGGCCGCCAATTCTCAAGTGATGATGGGGTGAGGAGTGGATAAGGGGCATTGTTTGGATGCCGCTTCTCTAAGCATCTCCGAGTCAGCTTATGTATCGCCATTTTTTTTGTTTAAAAAAGTAATGTATGACCAAGCGCTTGTAAATTTGTGGAAACGTGAAGAAATGAGTCGGAAAGGAGTGTTCTGAGATGCTTTCGTGCTTTTTTTACGCCACACACCATTTACTTGCTCTTTATTGGGGGGTGTTGTTCACCCTTGTATGGAGTACGCCTCACATCTGGGTGGTTACACAAACATGCCGCTCTTCTGGAAAAGATAGAGTCTAGGCTTTTCGTCTTATATACTCTCTTTCTCTTACTAGCTCTCTTCAATCTCTTTCTGCCTGTCGAATTGTTGCGTCACTCTCTCTTTACTATCGCTATTACAACGGACACTGCTCTTCTGAACTCTCACGTCGCAAACCTCCTCTGTTGAGAAGGGCTTGTCAGAAACGACTTTCTACACAGTCTCATCCTTTCTCTTTCCAACTCTATGTACCCAGACTTATCCGCTATGCTCAATCTTACATATACTGTACTGTAAAGTCTAGAACTCACTCACTTTGTCTGTTTTCCCAACTTCCTTTAACTTTCACACTTTTAAACGCCGTGTGTCGGGACATGTCAGCATGAACGATCAAATTTCCGTTTTTTTCCCAACTCTGGTGGAATTTGGTAGACCTCCGGCCTTTACCCACCGGAAAATATATATATATATATATATATATATATATATATATATATATATATATATATATATATATATATATATATATATATATATATATATATATATATATATATATATATATATATATATATATATATATATATATATATATATATATATATATATAGGACCGACCGGGGCTGGAATTTTGCCGGGGCCGGGGTTTCCGGGGTTGAATAAAATTTGTAAAGAGGTCAAAAGCAATGAAATTTTAGGTTAAGAATATTAGATATAAATTTAATTGAGATTTATTTAATTATAAGGAAGGAGTAGAATAGCCAACATTCACTTAAATTAATGATTATAAGCATTTTCTCCGAAAATATTTAGAAAATTACAGATTTTGTATAATAAAAGTCCAAAAAAAGTACAAAAATATTTGATTTTTTTTTTTTTTCTGATTCACATAGTAATTCAACAGGTTTACCTAGGTAAGACTTAAGGTAAAGTTTGAAAAAATGTAAGATATAAATTATCAATATATCAATATATACCTATATATATATATATATATATTGTTATTTTATTGCTATGTATCAAACTTGTATCATTTAGCTACATTATTTCAGAATTATTATTTTATTTATATTTTCAGTCAGTATGGCTAAAAAGATCATCTTCAGCAATATGGGAGTACTTTACAATGTTTCAGGATACGCTCGAAATAGCTAAATGTAATATCTGCAGTCAGAAAATTAGAAGACCTCCGGGTGCCCCAAGTAAAAATTTTAAACCAAATCTTTATGGGGGCATCTAAAACCAAACACAAAGATGTACATTCACTAGCAGAAAAGGAGCGGCGGTCAAAAAATAGAAAAGAAAAAAAAAATATTGAAAAAGCATGAAAAAATCATTAATTTTCTTATATTTTGTTTGAATTTTTATTATTATTATTATTATTATTATTATTATTATTATTATTTGACCGATTGAGCTGAAATTTTCATGGTATATGCATTTTTTACCAAAGTTTGAAGTTGATTTCGAGCATTTTTCTGAGCCTATAACGGTTTGAAAATTATTTTTGGACCCAAAGTTGAAAGAAACGAATAGCTGTGTTAAACCATTGGTCCACATGAGCTGAAAATTTAACTGAATAATCTTAGCCCCAATTTCTTGCATTAGTGGGAACAGTTTTTTGATATCACCTCTCGGAAAAAAATTATGTAAGCACTTGAAAAAAAAATTTGCAAAAATCGTACCCTTCCGGAAAAAAATTATTTAAAAAAAAATCCGCTAACTACTAATTTTTTATTTTTGGATATTGTTTAGAGGAGGGACACGGCAACAACTTTTATTTAGTGCATTATTAAAAACTATTTATTTGAAACGAGATACAGCCTCTCAAACTTTGGGAATTTTTGAAATTTTGTCAAAAATAGACCTTTTTGAGAGCATATCTCGAAACCAACTACTCGCATCGAGTAAAGTATAGAGAGAATTTATAGCCCCATCCCTCCTCTATGCACCCACCAAAAATAAGAAATATTATTGTTTAAGTTTTTTTAAAGATTTTTTTTGCGAAAAGATTGAATTCTCTCGATAGTTGGTCAGTTTTGGGCTTAGAACTTTTTTTATAACTCTGGGAACAAAAGTCTGTTAGAAGCTTTTGCATCCCATAGAATTCTGAATATACAGTCCAAATTTTAGGTCATTCCAAAAAGTAGTTTGGCTCCGTCATTCATTTGAAAAAGGTCAAAATTTCAAATTACAAAAAAAAAAACTTAACAGTTATAGACAGAAAAAACTCTAGAAATGGCCTTTTTATCCAGGGGAAAAAGCCATATACACTGAAAATTTCAGGAGAATCTACTTAAAATTATTTTTTTTTGAAGCTGAAACTATCCCCTTTAAGTATAATTTGCCTTTTTAACCTCGGCAGGCAAACCCTAGTTTTCCCTGATTTTTAGCCGGGGTTTGTCTGGGTCGGGGCTCCCATTCGGTTTATATATATATATATATATATATATATATATATATATATATATATATATATATATATATATATATATATATATATATATATATATATATATATATATATATATATATATATATATATATATATAAAGATTTACAAAGTTCCTTCTGCCCTTGACATTCCTGTTGATTTGAGAGTGACCCTTCTTCAGAATGCTCCAAATGATTTAGGAGTTTTATCTTCCAAAGGTAAGAATATCATTAAAATCTTCGTGTCCTGCTTCAATTTCTCAACTTTCTACCTTTCTTTGTGTTTTCACTTCTTCTTTCAAGGTTTTATTTTTCTTTTTTTTTTCCTCTTTAATTCTCTACTAATCTCACAATTGTTAAATCTTTTATCAATATTTTACTACTTCTTTTCTCGATTTATGTTTCTGTTACCATAGAGAAGGATGAATCTTTTTATTTTTTCGAAAGAACTCTTGAAAATTTTATTATTATTATTTAATATCATGAATATAATTTTTAATAATAATAATAATAATAATAATAATAATAATAATAATAATAATAATAATAATAATAATAACAAATAATAATAATAATTCAACAGTTACTGGCGAACCACCATTTTCCCTTTCATTTTCAATCATTATGGCTCTTCGACAAGCAATTGCCTCTGCTAGAGCAGATGTTGGAAATACCGATTGGTTTAATATGAGTAAGTAATTTTCTTTTGAATATAGTGATAATATTCGAAAACGTTTCTATTATTGAAGTCTTATTGCCTGTGTGTTTTTTTTTCCTTTTAGATACACCTCTCACAATAGACAAGATTCAAGAACTCTGCCTTGTGGACCAGTCTATGTTAACTTTTGGAGCTTAATAATGCAATTTGATTGTTGTTCACAATTGTCTATTAAAGTTCAATTTCATTTATTAATAAGTCTGATTGGATGGGGAGAAATATTTTGTATTACATTTAATTTTGGCTAATTAAATGGATATTTTTTCATAAGTCGTTTCATTGTTTTATTTTTCTCTTATAGAATGTTGTTTTATTTATGTTATTATATAGAAAGCGAATATTTTTTAATGCAGTCATATTAATTACGATCAACGGTATAAATAAAAATGTTTGAAAATAAGTGGATTGATACTATTCTGATATTTGGTTTCTTTAAAAAAAAAATTTTGTACTTCGTTTCTTGTTAAAAAGTAGAAATAATTAGAAATATTATTAAAATCTTCCAAAAAATTTTAAATAGCCGTTATTAATAAGATTTTAAAGATTGCGGCAACAAAATTCGAGAAATTTTCTTTTCAGTAGGTTAGAGTCATTACTACGAAAGACTTAAAAATATAAAAAGATGCAAAATAAGGTGATGGTCTGAAGTATACTCTCAGGTTTGTGGATCACTGTCATGGCCTATACAATTGATTGACCTTAATCTGCTTGAATTGAACAGTACAATGAGAAGGTTTAGAAGTTAAGAAAAAGTACTGCATGTTGGATTCATCTCCTGGTTGTTCAGGGATAAAAGTTGGCAGCCGCATCATCTTCCCAAGAAAATTTTGGATAGAGAAATGGAACGCCATTCCGCCGGCTGTATTTTGAGAACTAAAAGAAAGTCATTGGCGGTGGTGATCATTGGCATCACCTAATGTGAGGATTTAAGAGAAAGGAGAAGATATATAATTAAGATTGTCGAAGAATTTGTATAGTCAGTAAAGTTAGGAGATAAATGAACAGAACTGATAAATTAATTGGTAAAATGTTAAGAAAACCTAAGCCACAAGGTTGAAAATTTGGAAGACTCCAAATTAGAGAGACGAGAAAAAAAAACTGCATCATAGGTCACAAATGCACAACAATGGTCCGTTGATGAAAATTGAGTACTGAAACGATATGAGGGAAAAGAGAAGGGTTTGCTCTCAAAATAATCAAGTACTTCAGTTTAGATCAAAGAGGAAAGGTTTAGAAGAGGAAAGGTGGTGTTCAACATATTGGAAATTATAATAGACCACAAGTTTTTCAGAAAAAAAGGTCACTCGCCAGGGCAAACTGACACCGATCTTGGTGAACCTAACTCCATCAACAGAAGCCACTAACTCCCAAGTGGTAATGAGGGAGAAGTGTGTGAGCAGAGGTATTTGAAATTGGGTAGCGTTACCGTTACTCGTTACTTCAGAGAAAAGGTGAGCGTTACCGTTACATCGTTACATTTTAAAATCCTTTGGAGTTTGTTAAATGTAAATTTTTGGTCAGTTTCAATTATTAGTTTACAGTTTTCGACATGAACATATGTATACATATTTACTGCTGACGATTAAATCATTGGATTAACTAACAGTTTTTTAAACTTTTATTCAAAAAGTACAATTTATATTACTATCATTGACCAAGTAATATAAATATAGTTTTTAAAATTGTTATATATATTTTAAGTTTCATTATATAAATTTAGTGCAATAAATGATATACATTTATGGAATTTAGTGATACAATATTATCCATATTTGAAATTTTTTTATAATTTATTTTATTAATAAACGTAGAAGTACAAATTTTCTGAATTGTGCTTCACTTTGAAACCTAGTTAGCCGATCTTCTTTCAACATTGTTTAATTTTATTGGACGGTATGCAAAGTATTAAGAGTAGATATTATTAATATTAATAATGATAATGGTAATAATAATAAAAATTGACAGTAATAATGTATTGTAAAGTTAGGTAATTATTAATAATAATAATAATAATAATAATAATAATAATAATAATAATAATAATAGTAATAATTAAGATCTTTTTAAACAGTTAATCACTTAATAATAAATGATAATAATTTTCAGTAACCATATTGAGCATAAATAAAATTTAAAAAGAAAGACATAAGGATTTTATTTATAGTAACTTAATATATATATATATATATATTATATATATATATATATATATATATATATATATATATATATATATATATATATATATATATATATATATATATATATATATATATATACACATCACCACCACTCACGGGCAAAGCCCATTTCAAGGAGGGGGTGTTAAAAGAATAAAAATGAAAGTAAATAGAGTACAAAATCCAGAAAATAAAAACCACCCCTACAGTACCCACCTAACGCAAATTTCTCAGGTGGGCGCAGACGCGGGCTTTAAAGAAATTGAGATTAAATGCAGTGGGAAATTCAGGAGATGGAAGAGAGTTCCACAAGACAGAGGTGGCAGGAAAGAAAGAGGCACCACAGCGGACAAGACTGGAGCCTTGTCCACGCAAAATTGATGCGCGGAACATTGCACCCCTTGTGCTGCGAGGACGCCATAAAGGTGGAGGTACACGGGTGGATAGTTCCCTCGAGCATTTGCCACTGTAGTACCTATAGAAAAGTGACAAGGCACCAACATCACGTCGCAAAGATAAAGAATCAAGAGAATTAGAAAGAGCGGGACAGTTTATAAATCTTTTAGCTTTTGACTCAACCCTATCCAAAAGACGGGTGAAACCTGAGCCACCCCAGATATGAGAGCAGTACTCCATACAAGGACGGATGAGACCCTTGTATAATTGGAGTAACTGCGAGGAAGAAAAAAATTCTCGCAGTCTAAACAGAACTCCCAGCTTTCTTTGAGGCCGCCCTAGCAACCATTGTGATATGAGGTTTCCAAGACATTTTTTTGTTTATGTGAAGGCCAAGGATGTTTATATTGTCAACAGGAGAGACGGGAGAACCATCGAAAGAAATAGAAAAAGTTAGGAGGTGTCTTTGAGAGAGAGATTTCTAGAAGTTGAGTTTTTTAAAGAGTTGAATTTCACAAGGTTGAGACGACCCCACTGGGAAATTCTATCCAGATCTGCAAGAATGGAATCGGAAAGATGTAGACGAGAAGCAACTCTAGATGCAAAGGAAGGAGCAGATTTTGAAGAATGGAGGGTTGAGTCATCGGCATATGAATGCATAGGGTTATATGAACAGCTGAGAAGATCATTAATGAAAAGTAAGAATAGAGTAGGAGACAAGACAGAACTCTGAGGAACACCACTATTGACAGGAAAGGAAGAAGAAGTCGCTCCATCAACAACAGCCGAAATGGAACGATTAGAAAGAAAACTAGACATAAGTAAGCAAAGAGAAAGAGGAAACCCAAAGGAGGGGAGCTTGGAAAGCAGTGACGCATGCCATACCCGGTCAAACGTCCTTAGATATGTGAAGCGCCACCACGCAAGTCTCCCCATGGTCCCTAAGGGCAGAAGACTATAGATCTGTGAGATAGGAAAGTATATCACCAGTAGACATCAAACGACGAAAACCATACTGATGATCAGAAAGAAGGGAATGAGATTCCAGATGATCTAAGAAGTGAGAGTTAAGAAGGGTTTCAAAGATCTTAGACAGAATACAAGTGAGAGCTATAGGGCGATAGTTGGAAGGATCAGAGCGGCTACCTTTCTTCGGAATAGGTTGGACTATTGCGCGCTTCCAACACTGAGGGAAAGTACTAGTATTGAGGCATAGAGAGAAAAGTTGAACGAGGGACGGAGCCAGCTCAGAGGCACACTCCCTTAAAACTCAGGGAGGAATGCCATCCGGCCGCTTGCCTTCCTAACGTTCATAGACTTCAGAAGCCCATGCACCTGGTCAAATGAAATCACAGGCAAAGGCAAGGGACCTCTGAGAGGAGAAGAAGTAGGAGGAGGATTGCCGGAGTCGTCCAGGGTAGAATTAGAGGAGAATAGGAGGCCGAAGAGATTAGCCTTTTCAGTTGGAGTGTTAGCAACAGAACCATCAGAGCGAATAAGAGGAGGAAAGGAAGATTTACAGAAATTGTTGGAGATGGTTTTGGCAAGAGGCCAAAAAGATTTTTCAGTAGGAGAATTTAGGAGCTCAGCACACCTTCGTTTGGTGAAAGTCTGCTTTGCTCGTCGAAGAATATCCCTGCAACGATTCCGATCTGAATGAAAATTAGCTAGAGTGATAGGAGAAGGAGAATTTTTCCACTGTCGATACGCAATGTCTCTAGCCTGAATGGCACGAGAACAAGCGCGATCGAACCATGGATTTTGAGGAGAGAAGGATTTAGTTGAAGAAGGAATGAACCTGCTCATCCCATCAACGATTACGGCCCCCACCTTATCGGCAGAGACCGAAGCGTCTCCAGAGACAAAGCAGTCACTCCAGGAATAGTTAGCGTAGAAGCAACGCAAAGCCCCCAGTCAGCCGATCAAAGTGCCAGAAATACGCTTAGGGCAGGGTGGAGCAGTTGGAGAGAAAGCATGAAAATTAAGACAAATTAGATTGTGGCCGGAGTTACCAATAGGTGCGAAGATAGCATTTTATAGAGAGAAGGACTAGTAGTGAAGCATAAACCAAGAGTGTTCAAGAATTGGTTGGGACGATCTGGAATGTGTGTTGGTTCTTTAATCAGTTGCTCCAGATCGTTGAGAATGCTGAATGATTCGGCCTCCTCTCCCCCTGAATCGGTATGAGAGGAACCTAGCCATTCAGTGTTGTGTACGTTGAAATCACCTAAATAGAGGACCTCAATATTTGGATGTGAAGATGTAACAGTCTCGTGAGAAGTATTTAGGTACTCAAAAAAGGTAGAAAAATCTGTTCTATTAGGGAACAGTAGCAGAAGCACAAGATTATTGAAGCCACAGAACATCGAAGTTAGGAGATTCAAGATTCACAAGACGTGTTATATATATATAATATATATATATATATATATATATATATATATATATATATATATATATATATATATATATATATATATATATATATATATATATATATTAATCTTGAAAAATTAAAATTCGTTTCCATAAAAATAAACAAAAATGTCAAACAGTGGAGTTTCGTGTGTAGGATGTAACGAGTAACGAGTAACGGAAAAACCCGTTATAATTTGTAAAAATGGGGTAGCGTTACCGTTACACCGTTACATTTTAAAACCCTTTGAAGCGTTACCGTTACTCGTTACATTTGTAACGCCCGTTACGTAACGCCGTTACATGTAACGCGTTACTGCCCACCTCTGTGAGGCGCTATTTTGGAAGCCACCACTCTTGGCTTCTTCATGGCTAGGTGAGTGGATGCCGTTTTTCATATCTTTATTTGAAAAAGTAAATTGGTCTGAAATAGAGTTTAGTGTTTGAACAAATGTGAACCTATTTCAGTACAAGAAGAATGAAAATGAGCACGAAAGATACTATTAATATAGTCAAATTTGGTGTTCCTACATAATTGGTATTTTGGCATTCTCGTAAAATTTCTATATCTGTGATGGTTTCGGGAAATACACCATTCATTTTGATTCAACTTTTTTTTTTTTTTTTTGTTTGACCAATCTGGTACAAATTTTCAAGAATTCTGTGGGAAAAATATAGTTCGAAAGTTCTTTTTTTTCGCCCAAAAATGACGAAATCGGTTTTGAGGAATAAAATTTCTAAAACAGAGAGTACAAAAATAAACCTTGGCATCTCTATATAATTGGGCGGGATATGCATTTTGGTATTCTTGTAAAATTTAAGTCTAATTCTTTCCGATATAACTTTTTCATGAACTCTGTAGGAAGGGTGTAGCTAAAATACCTTTGTTCAGTTTTTAAAATAATATATATATATATATATATATATATATATATATATATATATATATATATATATATATATATATATATATATATATATATATATATATATATATATATATATATATATATATATATATATATATATATATATATATATATATATATATATATATATATATATATATATATATATATATATATATATATATATATATATATATATATATATATATATATATATATATATATATATATATATATATATATATATGCAACTAGACTTCAATAAGCTGTATAGGGTTGGGAAGACCTCTCAGCTGCTTTTCTCTTCCCATGTGCCTCCAGCATTTGGAGGTTGTAGCGACAGGCCTAGCAAGCCGGCAAATAAAAAAGAAACTGCTCGAGTTACCAAGGCTACACCTCGGACGAGTGAATATCTGAAGTTGACAACATCGGCATGATAATGAATGGACTACGGAGCCTGGAGGTGTAGCACCCGACAGGCATCAGCCTACCGGATTGGACGGTGATGATGATATATAATATATATATATATATATATATATATATATATATATATATATATATATATATATATATATATATATATA
>SEYY01018050.1:15000-18274 GCA_009176605.1 Armadillidium nasatum
AGACGGCTTTTGCGATTGTAAATAGAAACTCGAAATGCGTTGGTATACTAACTATCAGTCTGAACATAGATACGCGTGTTTGTGGGCGTAATTTCGTTAAATGTAGTTTTTTATAATAACTTTCCATAATTACTATAAAATGGCACCAAAAAAAGGTAACAAAGAAGTTAAAAAAAAGGAAAAGAAGATGAAGAGCGCAATCACAAACGAAAAGAAGAAAGAAATTGTGTAGAAATAAGAGAGTGGTTCGTGTGACCGATATAACTGATATGAACAAAATGTCGAAATTCCTTGTTTTGACAATCCTACAAAGAAAAGATTTTACCATTAATACTAGACCTTAGATCTAGACCTTTACTAGATACTAGAAAGATTACTATTAATAAATATTATGTAAGAAATAAACATTAATAGCTTTATATATATATATATATATATATATATATATATATATATATATATATATATATATATATATATATATATATATATATATATATATATATATATATATATATATATATATATATATATATTTATTTTATTTATTTTTTTTATTTTATTTTTTTTATTTTTATCTCGTATTTTAATCTCTGGTACTTGATCTCCTTTTTCATTCTCATATGCTGATACTCCTCCTTCCGATAGTACTCCTACTTCCACAAAATCCAACACTTTTTTCTCTTTTTTATCATGATGATTAGGTCCGGTTTATAATTATTGGTCACATGTATTGACGTGGTTGTACTATAATCATATAGAAGAAAACTCTTATTTTCTTCACTGCTGTTCAAGATTATGTTACCAATAGTTTCTGGTAGCAGTCAGTATTTTATATTTTTTAAAGAATCTGTAATGTATTAGCCGATATATATATTGTTGTGTCTTTCCCTATACAAACCTCTCTGAAGCAATATCTCACATCCCTTCAATATAAGAATTACTGACTCTGACCAGTTCTTGAACATTTGCCCGATTCATTTCCCCCTTCGATATATTTCCTGAACTAGTTGATCTTGTGCTGCTAATATTGTTCTTTCATCACTGTCTCTTAACCATCCCTTTATGAAAACTTCATTTGATCTATAAGTATCAATGAATATTTCATCTAGTAATTACTTGTGATGTTTTCCAAAAGTATGGCTTTTCCACTGCTCTACGTTCTCATGGTCTCTTCGTTCTTTATATCTCTCTTTGATGTATTTTATACTCTTCTCTACGGTTTCTTTACTCCTTCCTTCATCTTGATCTATATTGCCATTGAGAAAGGTAGTCATCTGATCTTTTTTGTTATTGATGTTTAGCTAGGTTTCGTTCTCTCATAACACTATTTCATTTGAGAATCTGTTTTCCTTCTTTTCCTAGTATCTCTCGATTCCAATTATTTCAGATTTATAGATTGTATTTATCAGTGGTACTCCCATTCCTCCTTTCTCTTCTAGCTGCATAGGATTCTCGCTATGTATTGATTTTTGTACAGTCGTGAACAGAAGTTCGTTCCTATTAAGCTGGAAATAAATATTTATATAAAATGGAGATCATTTCATAAAAGCTCTATTTTGAATAAAAAGAGAATAAAAACATTGAGAGGGGCTTAATTGAACTGTGATTGGCTGAATCTGAGATGATCTCCATTTTATATAAATATTATTTCCAGCTTAATAGGAACGAACTTCTGTTCACGACTGTACATCAATTTATGGGCGTGAAACATCTTCCTCGCAAATAAGTCAAAGTTATTTAAATCTTCTTGCATCCAATCTATTGCTCCAGAACTATATGACAGCACCGGTATAGCGAGGGTCTTAATGGCTTGTATTTTATTCTTTGGTTTCAGCTCTGTTTTTTAATATTAATTTCAATCTTCCTCTATATTCTGTTGTTAACTTTCATTTCATTATTAAGTTTCCCATTTTTTCCGATTCTTCAATTCCAACATACTTGTAAGTTCGTTTTTGCTCTAATTCTTTTATCTCATCTCCATTTAATTATTATATTCTCTGTTTCTGCTCTTCTACCTTTCTTTAGACGAGGAACGTAACTTATCTAATCCAAAATCCATACAAATATCATTTGAAAATTCTTTCACGGTTTTTATCTACTTGATGGTTTCTTCTTTGTTGGGTACATACAATTCAACTTATATATATATATATATATATATATATATATATATATATATATATATATATATATATATATATATATATATATATAATATATATATATATATATATAATAATATGTAATAATAATGAATTTTTAAAATAAACAAATATAAATTAAGATATTATTCTTACTTGATATAATTGGATCACCTGTATCACGTGACTACAATTGTTGAGAAATTTGCGATAATAAATTTGGGACTGCTGTTAATTAAATTATTAAAGGAAATTTTATTTACTAAAACTCTATAGTAAATATATATTACCTTCTAGGGGGAGCAGAAGCGTGAACAAAACTATAAAAGAGCAAGGGGAAAATTCGAATTTAAAATTCGCAGTATGTTTTTAGGGGAGAAGAAATAGAAGAATATGTTACTGATTGATGCTTTTTAGAAAAGAATGTATGAGAAAGATGTATATAATAAGTTCATGATGGGAACATTGTAACCCACTTTCTCTTTTCTTATATATAAATAAATATATTTTAAAAATATATTCACTTTTACAAATAAAAGTAAATAAAAAAGAGCTGAAGAAATAAAAAAAATAAAAAGTAGTTTGCTATATTCAAAGATTAATTAACAGAGGAAGCAGAAAAGCAATTCATGATTTAACTATAGTTCGAAACTTAAATACTCGTAATCCAAAATTAACTTTCATCATTAAAGAAATAGAAAAAATATTATATATAAGCTTTAGAATATATTACATTTACTTGGTTCTATTCATAGATTGATTATAATTGTGTTACTTAAATTTCTCCAAATATAAGCTTTTCATATTTGTTATTGATATATTGCAGAGTGTCAAATAGAATACATAGCACAAGAACCATCAGATAAGAATTTCAAAGTTTAGTCAAAAGGACGAGAAAATAGAATACTTTCATACATGCCAGAGGGTCACCTTTACCACCAAAGTAGTAATCAAACCCAAATTAGGAATGTTAAAAAAGTCTCGTCACAGAAATATCGTTCCAGCTGAAGATTTGGTGAGATAGAACAAGATACAAACATAAAGAAGTATTAGGATGAATAAGAGGAGGAAATAGGTTTTAAAATTATAAGAGAAAAAAGCTTGAAAGGTATATAAAGGTCTATTATATT
>SEYY01018052.1:0-5000 GCA_009176605.1 Armadillidium nasatum
TTTCTCAACTTCCTATGACTTATACACCTTCAACGCCGTGTACAATCATGTCTGCCTTTAATTTGACCAAGGTTTCGATTTTCTCCCAAATTCTGTGGAAATTTTAGTAGGCCTCTGGCCATTGCCCACAGAGGTGAAGTAAAAAAAAAAAAATAAAAAAAAAAAAAAAAAAAAATATATATAATATATATATAATATATATATATATATATATAATATATATATATATAATATATATTATATATATATATATATATATATATATATATAATATATATAAAATATATATATATATATATAATATATATATATATATATATATATATATATATATATATATATATCCTCTGGTCGCAAAGGCCCGAGTCCCACCAAATTACACCAGAATTCGAATAACGTCGGAATCGTTGTCAATTAATAGCCAACTTGTCCCGGTACAAGCAGTTTGAAGGTGTGTAAGTCAATGAAAGTTGGAAAAATAAATAGATAACTCTGCCAGTTAAGTACATATAAAAACATAAAAAAGAGGAGAATTGCGGTTGTCTTGGTTTTAGAGAGAGTTAGTTGGACAGAGAAAGGATGAGACCGTGTTGAAAGGTGTGTCACGTGCACTTCTCAATGGAGGAGGTATGCGACTGGAGAGTTCAGAAGTGAAATGTCAGTTGTAATAGCGATTGTATAAAGAGAGTGACGCAGCAATTCAACTGACAGAAAGCAACTTCAAAGGGTTAGTGAGAGTGAAAGAGGTAATAAGACGAAAAGCCCTAGACTCAACCTTTTCAAGGAGAGTTCTGAGTGGAAATACTCCAGATGTGTAAAGCGTACTCCATACAGGGGCGAAAAACACCCCGATAAAGAGAAAGCAACTGTGGTGGCGTGAAGAAATTACGAAGGAGCCTCAGAACACCTTACCTCTTAGAAGCTTGTTTAGAAAGAGAAGTAAAGGGAGAAAAAGAAACACCAAAAATTTTATGTATAACATTCAAGTTGTGTTTAAGGTTGTGACGAGTATAGAGATGGGAGGAACTGAGTTTTTGAGGCATTGAAAACGAACATGTTTTCTCCAATTTGAAATACGAGAAACATCAGAGGTCAGTTATTTCAAGGCCAACCACCTTGCTCAATTACCTGCTTTTGGGAGGGGCGTCTTAAATTGAAAGGAGAATTGAAGGGTGTAATCATCAGCATAGAGTGGGTAGTTGATGAAGTAATAAAGATGTCGTTAATGAAAAGAAGAAAAATAGTTGAGGATAGGACAGATCCCTGAGGAACATCAATATTTATAGATTTAAAGGAAGAACTGTGCAGTCTATAACAGTAGCTATGAAACGACCGGAAAAGAAATTAGAGAGAAGGTCACAGAGATAGATAGATTCCGAAAGAAGAAAGGTCGAAAATCAAAGCTTTATGCCAGACTATCCAGGTTTTAAATATATCCAGGGCAACAGCGAAAGATTCACTGAAGAGCGGAGGACCAAGAGTCAGAGAGAAGGGAAAGATCATCAGAAGATAGCGATCAGAAATAAGATTCAAAGAATTGAGAGGTTTCCAAATCTTCCTGTTAAGGATAGAATCGAAAACTTTATATGAATGGAGGTTAAAGAAATAGGATCGTAGTTAGAGGGGAGGGTTGAGAGGAGTCCTCTTTCTTCATCACATTCTGAATGAGCGCACGTTTCCAGCAAGAAGGGAAAGTTGAAGGAGAAACACACAGACGAAATAGCTTACCAAGGCAAGGTGCAAGCTCGGAAGCTCAAGTTTTGAGAACAAAGAGGGATACCATCAGAACCGTACGGCTTCTTATTGTTAAGCTCAGAGCGAGCAGAAAAAACGTCTTTAGAAGAAATTACAATATTAGGTAGAAATGTGTTAAAGGGGGTTGAAAGAGGAACAGCTATGTTAAATCATCCTAAAACGATAATTTTTAATTAATTTATAATTTTAAACTTCATACGTTTGTGTAAAAGGTAAGTTATCCCTATTCTAAGGGTATCAGTTTAACACAATGTTTCCCCAAACCTTTTCAAAATCATCGCCATTCTCTCTTTTTACTCGTTTTAAGGGATAATAAAAAAATTTCATTAGATTGCTTTGAAAGGCACTCAGCTCATCAGAAAATGCTTTTAAAATCATTTTATGTGACGCAATTTCACTTGGAATGGAAGTGATAAGTCAATAATATCTCAACAAATATAAGTCAGGCGGAGAGTCTACAAAATTTGGTGTGCACATAATTCATTCGTTCCTTATTATTATAGAAACAAATTAATGTTTTATAAGGACTTAAAAATCTTGCAGAATAATTGCCATTATAAAGGCATTATTCGCAAAAAAATTTGTAGAGACAAGAAGATTTACTGCTATTTTATTAATGTTTCTAAAACTATGTTAAAAGATTCATGAAGAAGAAACTAAAATTTTTTTTTTGCATCCAGATGTTCTATGTGTGTACATTATATTAATGTAGTGAAACTATATCAGCAAAACAAAACTTTTATTACACATAAAACTAAACTTTCAAACCATCAATAACAAGTACATTACAGCCTTTTTGTCAAAAAATTGTGGGTTCTTCAATCTGAAGTGAAAATCTAGTCTTTTTTTAAAATACTTAAATAAGGATTTCTACAATTTATTCATCTCTGAATGCAATAATTAAGGCAAAAGTTATAAAACTAGAAACAGATCTTGATTCTTTCACTGTTGAAATTTCAGTTTTCATGTTGGCATTATAATGGACTCTGCAATAATGTGGGCCTTAGAACTTTCTGAAATAACTTTTTTATTTTTTTTATCAGTAGAAATAAAACTTTCTTCATTTGTCTGTGTATCTTTCCTTGAATAAAGATTCGACTGTTTTGAGTTCCATTAAATTTTCCTTTTAAACTTAAGAACGTTCAATGGGTCTACTAACTTTCCATTCAAGTTCTCCATAAAGACTATCAAACCTTTTCCAAGTACTTACAATCAATTCTGAATTATTGCAAAATAAATTTTTTTAAAAAGTTTTGTCAATGTAAAATATTAGGTAACTGACACATTGCCGTAACCAATTTTCCAAATATTGAAAAATAACAGCAATAAAATAATTTACCTTATCTCTTTCATTAGAAACTTTTCCTAATATGATGTTTTCAAGGTAAGATACGTGCTTCTCTAGATGATATTTGAAATCATCAAGAGTTAAATTTCTTAAATCGTTGTAAATCTTCTTGGTTAATTTGTCTTCACAATTATCTGAAATTAAATTAAAAAATACATTTATTTATGTGATTTACGAGTATATATATATATATATATAATATATATATATATATATATATATATATATATATATATATATATATATATATATAATTATATATATATATAATAATATATATTATAACAGTGATGGGTGAATCCAGCAACTTTCGAATCGAATCCGGAACCACTGAATCCGAATCCACCCAATTATAGAATTCTATAATCCAAATGCTCACTTATATATATATATATATATATATATATATATATATATATATATATATATAAATATATATATATATATATATATATATAATATATATATATAATATATATATATAATAAGATCTTTAAAAAAAAAAGACCCCGACAAAAAGTTACTCCGAGAATATTTTGGACAGATAAAGATTTGAGTTGTGTGTTTTCCATAGATGTATAGTTGTGTGGAATATTATGTCGAGTAGAAAGATGGCGAACTGAGTTTTTGGGGTACTGAAAACAACTACGTTCCTCTACTCCATAATGGGATTGAGATCGATCAGAGGTTATATATATATATATATATATAATATATATATATATATATATATATATATATATATATATATATATATATATATATATATATATATATATATAATATATATATATATTTTTTTTTATTTTATAAGTACCATATCCCGCATGAAGCCAGGGTTATAAGTATTCATATTCCTGGAACCGTATTGGGAATACTGGTTAAGAGGTTTCCCAGTCTCTTGAACCATAATTATGATTTGCGCAAACACTTAACCACTGTACCACTTTATATATATATATATATATTATATATATATTATATATATATATATATATATATATATATATATATATATATATATATATATATATATATATATATAAAACTTTCCTCAACGCTGGAAGCACGCATATGTTTAACCGACCCCGATAAAAGGTAGTCGCTCTGACCTTTCCAACTCGACCTATAGCTCTCACTTGTGCTCTGTCCTAAAATTTTTGAAACTCTCCTCAACTCTCATTTCCTGGATCATTTGGAGTATCATTCTCTCTCTCAGTTCATCAGTATGGCTTTCGACGCTCGAGACTGGTGACATACTTTCCTATCTCACTGATTTATGGTCTTCTGTCCTTAGGGACTTCGGGGAGTCTTGTGTGGTGGCGCTTGACATATCCAAGGAATTTGACCGGGTATGCCATGCGTCGCTGCTTTCTCAACCCCCTTCATTTGGGTTTCCTCCTCCTCTTTGCTAACTCTTGTCTAGTTTTCTCTCAGATCGTTCCATTTCGGCACTTGTAGATGGAGCGACCTCTTTCTCCTTTTCTGTCAACAGTGTTGTTCCTCAGGGTTCATTTTTATCTCCAACTATATTCTTACTTTTCATTAACGATCTTCTCAACTGCACTTCCAACTCTGTTCACTCTTATGCTGATGACTCAACTCTACATTCTTCTACTCATTTCAAATCTGCTCCCTCTTTTGCTTCTCGTCTTCAACTTTCCGATTCTATTCTTGCCGATCTGGATGGGATTTCCCGGTGGGGGCATAGCAACCTTGTGAAATTCAACTCTTTAAAAACTCAACTTCTTCACATCTCCCTCTCAAAAACACCTCCTAACTTTCCTATCCTCTTCGATGGCTCTCCCGTCTCACCTGTAAATAACATTAACATTCTTGGTCTAAACATAAACAACAAACTGTCTTGGAAACCACATATCACAATGGTTGCTAAAGC
>SEYY01018052.1:7500-20000 GCA_009176605.1 Armadillidium nasatum
CGACGTCTTTGGGCCGTATCTCTGAAACTTCTCATTATTTTCTCATGATTTATGTCTCAAATCATAGGCAATATTGTTCTAAGTAATTTATATTATATACATATTTGTTGCTACTTATAGTCGAACCGAGCTATAACAGCCTTTGTCATCAAAAAACGTGACTAGGAATCTCTATTAACGAACTTATGATATGAGAATTATTTAATATTTTTCAAAGTATGAAATTAATTATGATGGAATAAAATGACAGAATATTTTTGTTTTTACATATTTCAATGTATTTTAATAAGAAAAGAGAGTGACATTGCATCGTTTGCAATCTTTAAGAAGGATAAAATATTGAATAATCTATTCTAAAGGTTTGCTCAAAGTGATTTTTGAAACATCAGGATACAGCTTTCAGCATTTGTGTACTACCTGTAAAACATATTGTTTCTGCTCCTCATCTTGAGTGAGGAGGTTATTAAAGTCTGTAATTAATTTCACTCCTCGTTCTGCCACATCATTAACGACCTTTAGTGACTTCACAATCCCCAATCCTTCCTTAAAATGTAAATTTTCAGGCCAGCTACTGGAGGATTCTTTGAGAAAATCTGCGTTAATATGGAAACGCTCAAAGAAATTCATGGTCCCCTTAGTAATTAAACAAGTTAACCCTGCATTAACCAGTTCTTCCAACTGGTATCTTCGAAATTTGGGGTTTGCAATTCTTGAATTTTCTGTCTCGGTCTCGGTCTCATTTAGGACTTTGTTCGCCATTTCCGATTTTTCTTCGTCTGAAATTGAGGGATCAAAGAACACGAGGGCTACCAATTCCGCATTGAAATACCACAAATGGTTTGAGAATTTCACCAGAGCTCTCTCAGAGATGTCTTTGTCAATCTCCTGATAGTCCAACAAACTTCGCAAGAGGTCAAAGTCTTGCTTGGGAGCCAAGTGTGCTTTGTGGGCATTGAACCAAGCTTTGCAATACACTCTAACGAGAAAAATACAGACAGCTTCTAAGGCACGTTGTTCTTCATGACTCAGTTTGAATTGTCCGCGGAATAGAAATATCTTCAGACAATAGATGGCCTTTGGCCATCCACCTGGCATGACTGATGGCACCTGGAGATTTAAATTCCACTTCCGTTCCATTCATTGCTCCTACAAACACCAATACCAATTGTAAGAGCTCCTTGTAATCGTCTCTGGGTTGTGATTCCGTGAGTTTAGTGTTACAATCCGCAGTTATGTTGGCAATTACTTCAGAAGGTAGATGTCTTTTCACAATTTCGTTGATGATACCCGAGTCATATTGTTTCTTGTTGAGCTTCGCCCATGCATTTTGGAATCTCTTGAATATATCGGGTTGAGGCCCAGTTGTTGATCAGAACTTACATTCGAAAACGCCTCTCAACATGACTTCAAGAATATGATGGCAGCAAGCTAGGTAAAGCAGCTCTCTACCCAAGATGTTTTCCAAAATTGAACAAGCCCCTTTGAGCCTTCCTGTGTTTGATGCAGTGCTATCAAAACACATTGCCTTGATAATATGGGAGACACCCCATTCTTCGAGACACTCATAAACAGCCAGGGCTTGTTCTTCACCAGTGCTTGTGTCTGCTACAGGAACTCCTAGCAGTTGTTCATTTTCACCATAAGAAATTAAAACAGCTATTCGTTCTTTCTGCTCCGTCTTTAGAACGTCTGGTGAAAGTTTTCCGTCCCAATGAACTACAACAGCTTCCTTCTCTGGTATATAAATTCGTTCCAAGATCTTCTCAGTGTATTTTTCTCTGAATACTTTTCGCCTTTCATGGATGGTGGTTTTTGACACTTTGAACTCCTCAGGATTCTCCCCAAGTGCTTCTATGGTAGCTATGAGTATTCGTGTGGCATTTCTGTCAGATACCTTACACCGATCCAACAACAGAGATAGTTTCATGGTTAAAATTTCCTTAACGCCACGCTTCATCCTTTTGCTATGAGATGGTCCAGGAAGTTCCTCGGTTTCTTGAGAAGTACAAACGTCCATTGGCAGCACATCCTCGATATCTTCATCGCATGTGTTTTCCTCTTCATCACTGTCCTCATCTTCTTCATCATCAGTCTCTATGAACAAAAGAAGAGAAAGAAAAGGACCAAATTAATTATGAAAATAGTTAAGTTACGTTGCTTATCTTGTTTTGTTGGTGCTTTTGTAAAAATTAAACAATAGAACCAGCGTACGTAAACGTACCTAGCAAAAGATCACTATTCAAGCAAAAATTAAAGAATCTTACCTATGTCGAATAAACTTCCCGCTTGAATTTGCTCGTTCATTTTCGCAAGTTTCTTTTGTAGTTTTCTTTCTTCAGCTCGAGCTAACTTCAGATCAACTCCAAGCATAGAGCCTGGCCGACCCTTTTCCCTTTGTTTCAAAAGAAACTCCTTGTCTTCTTCTGATTTCATCATGGCCAAGGCATCTTGATGGGCGATATCAAAGATATCATCTACCTTTGAGGCGAACTCTTTGATTTTGTTCTTTGCAGCTTCTGATTGTTTATACTGGCCCTTTTGTACATTTCTCCACTCTGCGTGAAGTTTCTCTAATTAGTAATAGCATCTTTCACATGTTTTGTAGGAATCCGAGCTTTTCCCCAGAAAACAAGAACTTCTTGTATGGTAATTCTTGCTGAATCTCTTAGATTCACTTTCACAGTACGTAAACGGTAGAACAAAGTGGCCAAAACTTGATGATTGGAGGGCAATTTACAACCGGTTATCTGGTGAGCCGGTTAGCCTACAATGAAAATTTTATCTTTGGTTCTGCTTCTTATGGCAGAGGTGGAAGCCATTCTTTTACTATTTTATTTTAATATGGAAAAAATTAATAATATACATTACAACGAATATTGGTTTCGGAAATTAGATGTAAAATTAACAAAATAAAAGAAACAAAAAAATGGTCTCCTTAAATCTAAATTTACATGAATATGATGATATAATGAAGATGAGGCTGGGTTCGACTAGAAGTAGAAATAAATATATATAGAATATAAATTAGCTACAATAATATTGCCTTTGATTAGAGACATAAATCATGAGAAAATAATGAGGGGTTCCGGAGATACGGCCCCAAAACGTCGATAGTCAGCCCAAAAAAACGCGTTTTTTGTAACTTCGAGCGCACAGCGGAACAGGTTCACAGGCTCCAATCATGCTCAAAAGTTAACTACCTTAAAATCTGGAGAGGCTGATCACTTTGTGGGGTACCATTGACAAAATTCCAACATCAATTTTTTACGGTCACCCTAATATATATATATATATATATATATATATATATATATATATATATATATATATATATATATATATATATATATATATATATATATATATATATATATATATATATATATATATATATATATATATATATATATATATATACAATTTTAACTGTACCTGCATTAAAATGATCTAAATTATCCTCAACTTTATGCTTATCACTACTTGTTTTATGGAACATCGCAGTGCTCTCTTCAGTTTTTACTGTGATAGAAGATGAATGTTTTGCAGAACATTTTTTCCTACTAAAAGACTTGACAGTTACCGAAGAAGAAGAATGAGATGAACTGGATAATTTTAATGAACCTAAACAAGGTTTTTGGTTCCCTTTGTTGCACATTCGTTTCTTATAAAGTTTTTTATCTTTCATATTAATTTTGTGCTTATGCTCTGATGTTATATTTTCACTTTTCTTGGTACCCTTCTTTTTCTTTCCTTTAACATATGTATTAAGAGATTTGATGGTTTTCTTTTCAGTTTTGGTAAAAAATTGTGAAAATTCTGTAATTCCTAGTGAAGGAATACTTTGATTTAAGTTTTTGGTTGTATAATTTTGAGTCAAATCTGGGAGAGAATCACTCCACATATCATTTGTAAAAGTATTAGATGACGAGTTCAAAATATTTCCTGAGATTTCAAACTGGTTATTTTCATCGAATGATAACCGTCTTCCAACTGACGTTTCATCATCCGATTTCAAAGGCTCAAGCATTGAGGGTGATTTTTCCTTTGATGAAAAAAGTTCAAAAGATTTTGAATTGGGTGTTGACAAGAGACTTTCATCCAAAATCTTTTCATTCATTTCTAAACTAATATTATTGATCTCGTTTCCTTCAGAGATCTTTTTATTTAGATTTTTATCTGGCATATTATTGCATGAATCAGCATCAGTATTAAAACTAAAATTACCCGATTTCCAATCCTTGCTAACTTCTGGAATTACTTCACTAATATTACTAGTAATTTTAATATTATCTCCCTGAGATTCTTCTTCATATCCATTAAGAAGATCTGGTAGAGTATCACATAAACTGATACCAATATCTACCGGTACTATTTCTGTAACATTATACAATTTTTCATCTTTGTTGTTTTCTTCAATTAATTTATTAGAATGTTTATTTATTTTATTTTTGACTTCCTTCAAACTATTTTTGACTTCCTTCGAAGGATTTGATATTGCAGCATTTTCAGTTTTTTGTGTTTTGGATTTAAAACTGCAATTATCAGAAGATGTGTTTTCAGTATCAAAAATGCTAAAATGAGAACTACGCAAAAATCTTGTAATTTTTGTTTGCTTTCTTTCATTTTCATTTTTTTTAAATGTTTTTATTTCTTCTGAAATATTTTTCTCTTTACTTTCCCTCTTGGTTTCTGATTTCTTTCTTTTTTTGTTTGAAGAATTTTCTTTCTTTTCTCTTGAGCTACATTTTTTCTTCTTCTTTTTACCACTGCCAATTTTAAAGTCATTTTCATCGGAATTATTAATTTTACGTTTCAGACTATCAAGTTTTTCTGCTTCATTATTATTTTTATTATAATCTTCTTCAAAGGCTTTGTTACAATTTTTTTTATTTGCTTCGCAATCAAAATCCGAATTACCAAAAACTGGAGTAGAAGTAAACAAATTTGAACTTGATGTTGACTCTGAACTAAAGTTAAAAATATTTATGTTACTAATATGAAGCGCGTCGTTTCTTCTGTGATATTTATCCGATTTGAACTTAGGGGATGTCTGAATTTCTTTTGACTTAGTCACCCTGCGAGATATATATATATATATATATATATATATATATATATATATATATATATATATATATATATATATATATATATATATATATATATATATATATATATATATATATATATATATATAGGGATGAGTGAAGTATCGGTATCGGCAAAAAATGACCGATACCGATACCAGATTTTTTAAAGTAACTTAATCCCGTTGGCTTACATTTTTTTGAATGTTCACTTTCATTGGCTGTAGAGTTTCGAATACTACAAACATGTTTTTCTTGATTTTCAAAATTTTCAATTAATTAATTACTAATGAACCGTCAATTGCATTTTTTGGATTATATTCAATATCTCTGTAACTACAAATCCGATTTAGTTCTAATTGGGAAAGTTAACTCTTTGTACAGCATAGATCAACTTGTTATACTTAATTGTTCATTTATTTAATTACTTAATGAAATTATGTAATTTTTTTATTAATATTACGTAATATTTTGCGCTTCCCGATAATTTTGTTTCCAGAACATTGATATGTTGCTTTCCAATGAAAGTGATTTTTTGAAATGCACAAAACTTCTTTTCCATTTATTTTCACGCTATTTCCTTCATACCATTTGGTTTGTTTTCTTAAATAGTTTACTTTTATCATAATCCCTTATTTAATCCACTAGTAAAATATTAAGATGGTAACCGAGGTATATATATATATATATATATATATATATATATATATATATATATATATATATATATATATATATATATATATATATATATATATATATATATATATATATATATATATATATATATATATATATATATTTATATGTATATATATGTGTGTGGTGTATATGTATATTGTATATATACGTGTGGTGTGTAATCCCTTTTTTGCATGTTGTGTCGATTATATATATATATATATATTATATATATATATATATATTATATATATATATATATTATATATATATATATATATATATATATATATATATATATATATATATATATATATATATATATATATATATATATATATATATGTGTGTATGTGTGTTTTTTGTATTTTTTGTATATGAGTATTGTTTTATATGTTCTGTTTCTTTATACTTCACTTATGTATGTGTGGGTGTATTGCATGCATGCATCTCCATTTTTTATATGTATGTATGTGTATTATATTTATATATATTATATATATATAATATATATATATATATATATATATATATATATATATATATATATATATATATATATATATATATATATTATATATATATATATTTGTATATGGGTACTGTTATTTTAATAAAAAAAATTTTATATGTTCTGTTCCTTATACTTCACTTATTTAACAACCAACTGCTTTCTTAATAAATTTGATCTAGATGTAAACAAACCTTTATTCAGTTTTGTATATTTTCTTGACATGTATATTGATAGTTCATTTTTTGAATGTGTCTTTTTTTGTGTGTGTGTGTGTGTGTTGTTTATTTATTATTTTCTATTATTTTTTATTTATTTGTTATCATTTCAATCATTTTATTTGTGTTGTTTTCATCTGTTTTCAGAATTCTCTGATGATGGCTTTAGAAATAATGAGCCGAAACGTTAGATATCTTGTTAAATTATGCTAATCTCACAATATAAATGTTACGTTCATTTTTTGTTTTCCTTTTTGCTATTATATATATATATATAATATATATATATATATATATATATTATATATATATATATATATATATATATATATATATATATATATATATATATATATATATATATATATATATATAAGGTGTAGGATCTTCACAAACAAAAAAACTATTACAAAAAAAAAAAAAAAAAAAAACCCCTTTTTTTTTTTTTTTTTTTAAAAAAAAAATTAATAATGGCGTCAACAACAGTTGCCTCGGAGAAGCCACGGGGGGCGGCTTCCAAAAATAGCCCCTCCTCCACACCTTCAACCGTTACCACTTGGAAGTTGGTGGCCTGCGGTAATGGGTTTTGGTGCCACCAAGACTCTGCAGCCGGCTTGTCCTGACGTACAGTTTATTTTTTCATTAATTTCTGCAACATTCGCGGTCTACATTTTCCACTTTGTTGAACATCACCTCTCTTCTTCTAGACCTCACCTCTTATTCTTGACCGAAACTCAGATGTTTGAGCGTTCTGATAGCAAACCCTATTCTGTTTCCTCCTACTGTCCCTTTCCTCTACTGGTTGTTGTGCATACATACGCAACGATATAGTTTGTTCTTCTTGTCTCTAATTTAGAGTCTTCCAAATTTTCCACCTTATGGCTTAGGCTCTCTTGCCATTTATGACTAAATTAATTTGTTCTGTTTATTTATCTCCTAATTCTACTGACTATCCTAAATTCTTCGACTATTTAAACTCCAAAATGGAGCACATTCTCTCTTCTCCTTTCTCTAAAATCATTATATTAGGTGATTTCAATGTTCACCACCGCCAATGGCTTTCTTCTAGTTCACATGAAACAGCTGGTGAAACGTGCCTTCCATTTCGCTATTCAAAACGACCATGAGCAGTTGATGCAGCCCCATACTTTCATCCTTTGGGTTCCTCCGATCATCCTCTTAACTCTGTTTCCTCTTCTATCTCTTCAAGTCTTCCGCAGGGAAGACCCCTTTCTATTGAAAGGAAATGTTTGTGGCATTTCGGTGCTGCAAGGACTTGCGGTGGTACTTCTCGTGTTAAAATATATCCTTCGTAAAACTAAAAACTAATTTTCTTCATAAAAAATGCAATTATCATTCTGGTTCCTCTTCTTCACGTTCTTCCTAACATTTTGCAAACCATATCAATTCTAACTTTGCTTCTTCCTCATTCCTTCCTTTAATATCTTCCGACGACACAAATGCCGTTTTGCCTTCATCTAAAGCTGAACTCATTGCTCAAACTTTTTGCCTCTAATTCAGACTTAGACTATTCCGTAGCTATTCTTCCACCTTCAACTCTTTCCAACTCATTTATGCCTATAATTGTAATTTCTACTAAAGATGTCATTTATGCTCTCAGAGCTTATGTAAGAAAAGGGTAGTAGATAAGGCAAATTTAAAGAAACATAAGGAATGAAGAGGTCATTCCATCAACAAGATACGATATGAAAAGATTTGAAAGGAAAAAAATGAGTAGACAAGGTGAGACAGAGAACTCAAAAAAAAATAGTAAGAGAATGGTGACGCATGGTATACTATGTCAAAAAGCCTTGGATATATCAAGCTTCATCACAGTCATGATTCATATATGTCAGAATTCCAAGCATGCCCAGTTTGACCTTTTTATCAAAATTATTGGCAATATATCCATCAGAATGAAAAAAAAAAAAAGAGGATAAAAACGGATTTGCAAAAGTTGTTAGAGATATTATTGGCAAGAGGCAAGAAAATTTTGAATGTAGAAGCAAGTATGTAAGAACACTTTAGCTTACTGAAATTAAGCAGAGCCTATTAACCAGATTAAAATAAAAAACTTCTATCAATATAAAGGAATTTAATAGAAAATGAATTTGAAACTTAAAAATTGTCAGTAGTTACATTCATCTCAGGGGACTATATCTGCCAAAAGCTTGGGGAAGAAATGATTAAGCCGAAAAGATATAATTGCACAAAGGTTAAAAATTTAACAAACTGTTACCAGTTACGAAAGACATTTTGATTTTCAAACTTTCTTCACTACAATGGTAATAATAATAATAATAATAATAATAATAATAATAATAATAATAATAATAATCTTTCTTCAGTCGAAGTCACAAGTAATTAATATCATTTTGTGACTCAATATAAAAGTAAAGAGAAAAATTAAATATCTTAATAATTTAAATATTCTGAAATAGAGTATCAATGCAAAAAAACTACAGCCTTTACCTCTTACTTCTTTCTCGATTTAAACCTGATAAAAAAATTCTGTTCTTCACTTCTTTCTCTAGTAATCCTTTCAAAATATTATAATTTCGAACATAATAATAAGGAAATTCAATTTCTGAACAATTAATCTGGAGAGGATAAATGCTTGCAACAAGCTTAAGCGAGCATATTTTGAATTCCCGATATTCTTTATATGCAATATATATATATATATATATATATATATATATATATATATATATATATATATATATATATATATATATATATATATATATATATATATATATATATATATTATATATATATATATATATATATATATATATATATATATATATTAAGATGGTGAAAAAAGCATAGCCCAGTAGTTATTTGGGTTTTATTGGGCCTTTTTTATTTTTTTAATTAAAAATGAAAAATCAAAAAAAAAAAAAAAAAAAAAAAAAAAAAAAAAAAAAAAAAAAAAAAAAAAAAAAAAAAAAAAAAAAAAAAAAAAAAAACTCACCTAATCACTTTCTAGTAAAAAAAAAGCAGTGTTACTAAACTTTCCTGTCTGAATACGATTTGATCATACATCATGTTAAATCTAAAAAATATTCTAGCTGAGTTTCTGAGTAGGAATCCTGCTCAACAGCCATCTAGAATTAGGGATGTACCGATAGTATCGGTATTCGGCAGTATCGGCCATTTTTTGGGTATCGGTATTGGTTAATAAGGCTGATACTTGGCCGATACTCCGATACTCCTTACTTTTTGGGTGAAGAATTATGAGAAACTTTTAGATTAAAAAATAAATCTAGTTTCGATATATAAAAGTTCTAATAAGGAATTCCTTAAGCTAGCCCATAATTCGTCTTCCTAGTATATATATATATATATATATATATATATATATATATATATATATTATATATATATTATATATATATATATATATATATATATATATATATATATATATATATATATATATATATATATATTCACGCTCACTTTCTTCTAAATCGGAGTAAACTTCCTTCGCACACTCAAAACATTAATACAGACACCCTTTAAAGAAAATAAAAAAAAAAAAAAAACTAAATGATGGCCTCAACAAAGTAGCCTCGGAGAAGCCCCGGGGGCGGCTTCCAAATATAGCCCCTCATCCATCCCTTCCCCCATCACCACTTGGGAGTTTGTGGCCTCCGGTGATGGGGCTGGTGCCACCAAGATACAGCTGCCGTCTTGTCCTGATGCAAGGTCTATTGTTTTCATTAATTTTTGCAACATTCGCGGTCTGCCCTCTAATTTCCACTTTGTTGAACATCACCTCTCTTCTTCTAGACCTTACCTCTTATTCTTGACCGAAACTCAGATGTTTGAGCGTTCTGATAGCAAACCCTATTCTGTCTCTATCCTCAATTTTCAGCCAAAGGCGGATGTTGTGCATACGTGCGCAACGATGTCGTTTGTTCTCGTCTCTAATTTGGAATCTTACCGAATTTTCCACCTTATGGCTTAGGCTCTCTTGCCATTCTATGACTAAATTCATTTGTTCAGTTTATTTATCTCCTAATTCTACTGACTATGCTAAATTCTTCGACTATTTAAACTCCAAAATAGAGCACATTCTCTCTTCTTCTCCTTTCTCTGAAATCATCATATTAGGTGATTTCAATGTTCACCACCGCCAATGGCTTTCATTTAGTTCTCATGATACAGCTGGTGAACGTGCCTTCCATTTCGCTATCCAAAACGACCTTGAGCAGTTAGTGCAGCTCCCTACTCGTATCCCTGACCGTCTTGGAGATGAACCCAACATTCTAATCCTTCTCCTTATACTGTTAAGCTCTTTCCTCCTCTGGGTTCCTCCGATCACCTTCTTATCTCTGTATCCTCTTCTATCTCTTCAAGTCTTCTGCAGGAAAGACACCCTTCTATTGAAAGGAAACGTTTGTGGCACTTCGGTGCCGCAAGCTGGTCGGACTTGCGGTCGTACTTCTTGATTTCCCGTGGAATGATTATTGTTTCCGTGGGAGGGGTCCCTCGGAGTGTGCAGAACGCATTACCGGGTGATTCTCTCTGGCATGGAGGCGTACATTCCACATTCTTTCCCTTCTACTAAACCTAACAAACCTTGGTTTAACTCTGCTTGTTCTCACGCTATCCGCCGCAGGGATGTTGCCTTCAGAGATTACCGTCGTCTTCAAACTCCAGAAACTCATTTATATTTCATTCCGAATGAATCTATCCTTCGAAACACTAAAAACTCATTACCCGTGGAAAATGCAATAATCTTTCTGGTTCCTCTTCTTCACGTTCTTTCTGGCATTTTGCAAAAAAATGTCAACTCTAACTTTGCTCTTCCTCTTTCCCTCCTTTAATATCTTCCGACGGCACAACTGCTGTTTTACCTTCTTCTAAAGCTGAACTCTTTGCTCAAACTTTTGCCTCTAATTCAACCTTAGACGATTCCGGAGCTATTCCTCCTCCTTCAACCCCTCTAACTAACTCAATCATGCCTAAAATTAGAATTTCTTCTAAAGATGTCATTTCTGCTTTCTCTGAGTTTAATACTAAGAAGGCGTACGGTCCTAATGGTATTCCACCTGTGGTTCTCAAAACTTGTGCTTCCGAGCTTGCACCGTGCCTCGGTAAACTATTTCGTCATTGTCTCTCTACTTCAACCTTCCCTTCTTGCTGGAAACGTTCGCTCATTCAGCCTGTGCCGAAGAGGGGTGACCCCTCTCAACCCTAAAACTTTCGTCCTATTTCTTTGACCTCCGTTCTCTCTAAAGTTTCGAATCTATCCTTAACAGGAAGATTTGGAAACATCTCAGTATTTCTAATCTTATCTCAGACCGCCAGTATGGCTTTCGTAAGAAACGCTCTACGGGTGATCTCTCCCTTCTCTCTGACTCTTGGTCCTCCGCTCTTCGGCATTTCGGTGAATCTTTTGCTGTGGCGCTAGACATATCGAAAGCCTTCTTTCTGGGTATCTATCCTTCTCTCTGTGATCTTCTCACTAATTTCCTTTCCGGTCGTTTTATAGCCGCTGTTGTAGACGGCCACCGTTCTTCCTTTAAATCTATTAATAGTGGTGTTCCTCAGGGTCTTTCCTATCCCCAACACGTTTTCTACTTTTCATTAATGACCTTCTCTCTCTATTACCTCATCTCCTATTCACTCCTATGCTTTTGACTCACACTCCTTATCTAATTTGAAAAACGCCCACCAACAGCAGTGATAGACTCGAGAAGGGTAGCATTGGAGCAACTAACCTCTGATCTTTCTCGTATTTCAAATTGGGACAGAGAAACATGGTTGTTTTCAATACCTCAAAAACCCAATTTCTTCATCTCTCCACTCGACACAATCTTCCACACAACTATGATATCTTCTTCGAAAACACACAACTCAAGCCTTCATCTGTTCTTAATATTCTTGGTGTTTCTTTTGCTCGTGATCTTTCTTGAAAAGATCACATTACCTCTCTTTCTAAACAAGCTTCTAAGAGGTTGGGTGTTCTGAGGCGCCTTCAGCATT
>SEYY01018053.1:0-7500 GCA_009176605.1 Armadillidium nasatum
CAGAGAGAGAAAATATGAAAGATTACTCAATATGGGAAGAAATAGATAATAAATTAATTAATGTTTGTATATGTATGATTTAGGTAGTGTAAGAATTTCGGGACTTGAGCACCAAAAATATGAAGAAATTTTCTACTTTTATAGGAATGGTTTTCGATTAAGGTTAAGAAAAGTCAGAACTGGTGTTGAAAGCGCTCTGTTTAGATTCCTTTATTTCAAATCTCTTAGGTTGTGAATTCAAATAAATTTTTGAATAGGAATGACAAAAAAAAATAAAAAAAAAAAAAAAAAATATATATATATATATATATATATATATATATATATATATATATATATATATATATATATATATATATATATATATATATATATATATATATATATATATATATGAGTCTAAACTATAGGTTTTTAAAGTAGGAATATTGATGAAACTAGAAAGAAAGTAGATAAAAGACGAGAATAAAAAAATGTTGATTTCCATTGTGATAGGGGGGGAAAATTATCAATAATAATAATAATAAAAATAATAATTGTCTTTTATAGGACAATGTATCTCTACGAGAAGTAATGTCATTGACAACTGGCTACCTAATTCGTGAAGGTTCACCGTCAGCTGCACTTTTCCAGAAACTTAGTGATGCCCACCTCAAATATTTGGATGAAATAATTTCTGTAAATATTACACAAATTTTAAGGAACTTCAGCAATGCCAAGTTTATGAATCCCGAGGTTATTATTATTATTATTATTATTATTATTTATTATTATTATAATTATTATTAATACTAATAATACTTTGCCTTGATTAGTGGTTGAGGTGTTAAAAATAATAATAATAAAAAAAATTAAATTTAAACTTATTTTAACAGTTTGTAACTTTGTCTTGCATTATTTTAATCGTTTCATTTTCTTAACTTAAATTATATGAACTAAGAATTGAGACAGCACAGTGGTATATTAGTTTAGCAGAGAATAGTGGTCTTAATAGGATTATCATTGAACTTGAATTGCGTGTATTGAAGGCTGGAATGGGAGTCCTTAATAGGTCAGTGTGTCTTCTTACTGTCTATGATTTTCTTATGTTTTTTTTTTTTCTTTGTATTATTTCATGCAAATTTTTTTATAAATCTGATCTGTTTATTAAGTCCAATATGTAATTAAAACCAAATGTTATAAATAGTTGACCAAACATTAAAATTTTTTTTGGGGTATTTATAAAATTTTAGTTTTTATAGTGTAATTCGCAATAGTTCATTTTATTAACAGTAAGAATAAGTAGGATGTATTGTTGAGGAGTATAATTTAAATAGATTTTTTTGAGGACTCCTAAATTTAAGGTTCATTTTATTTAGATTAAATTTGGGTTCAGCTTGATGAAATTAAATCTACTTATAAAAGAGGGCTATTTTAGGCTTAGCAAGCCTACAATATAAAGTTATTGCTCAAAAATCTTTCGACTTTCCATAGAAGTGACCTAACAAATGAAAAGTTTTAAAAAAGTAACGTTTAGGTAATAATAATAGTAATAATAATAATAATAATAATAATGGAGGGTTCATATTTTACTAATTAGTATTACTTAACGTAATTGTAACAGGTTTTTGAAGCAATCTCTGATTACATAATTAGCAACCAAGAAGACGTTTCATCAACTGTTGTTCATCAGGTTTTGTCGTCATTCTTTATCCTTGGCTACATTCCTAAAAGGAATGAATTTGTTGATGCTTGTCAGACTGTTGTGAACGCGTAAGTTCAGCTTTTAAGGTAAAATTTTGGATATTGATGTAATTCCAACGTTATTATTCAATATTGTTGGTATGCTGTATTTGTAAATTGTTGGTACCTGTATAGATTTAGATTCTTAACCTTTTTGTACTTAACTTATATCTCTTTTTACCCTCATTGTTGTATGGATACGATTTTCTTTTCATTAAATCGTACTTAACTATTAGTTCTTATTATAATTATCATTATAATAACTAGTCAAAGCAACAATAACATTTACTGTATATTAGGATCAATTATAATTTTTTTTTTATTGGTCAATTATACTATTCACTCTTTACCTATTTGTCCGCAGAGAGCGTGAAGTAATGTCTTGTAAAACCTTATTGCATTGTTGTTTAGCTCTGGCTTTTCTGCGGGGTCTAACTACAGACTTGATTCATTATATTTTTTGTGTAGAGTTCTTGGACCAAATTGAGGAAGAAATGGAGTACATTAACTCACTGGTAAGACTTTTATTTTTTATTATTATCTTCAAATATTGTATAAGACTAGAATTCGTTGTACGGAAGATACCTAACATACGGAACGTAAAATTCAAATTTTATATGCACATACAATTGTTTTGGAGATCCCAAAGACAAGAACAACAAATAACCTCTCAAACTTTCTCTCTCTAACTGTGGGTTTGAGTTGATTTTCTCTCTTGTGTTAGGACAAAATTCGTCACTATATTAACTGACGGAGTGCACTGGTTCATGCTTGCTTTTTCATGTTATTTCTGTTACGTTATTTGACTCCCTTCTAGTTGCCGCCCAGTAGAACATCAACTCTCCAACTGTATTAAATGTTACTTCTCTACTTAATCACATAATCTCAAAGTTATGTGATTAAATATTATTTATTTGGGATTAAAGTATTTTAAAATTTTTGAGTCAAAGTCAGAGTATTTAAAGATTGACTCAACCATCCTGTCTTGAGTCAGAGTTGTACGTGTGCAAATGGATTCTGAGTCATTCAACATGGGACCTTCTTCGCATCTCTGTATTAAATATATTCATTTTAATGAAGATTATATTCATGTGTCTGTAAAGCCTGATTATAAAATTATTGATTTTGAATAAGACTTTGCACACATCCTATTTATGCAGAAAGTTTGTTACATTTAAATTTTAATAAGTAAATGAATATAAAATTATATTCATTTAAGTAACATTTACATTTAAGACGAATTAGAATATATATTTTAAATGATAATACAAATTATATTAAAATTCACTTGTGACTTGTTAAAATGGAGAAATATAATGCAGGAGTGGTATAAAAAGGTACAGAGAACGATGGGAAAGTTGGAAGGAAAGAAAGGTTTTCACTGGAACAAAGTTTCTTATTTGAAAAATAAAGGTGATGGGTATAGTGGGCATTTATGTGGATAATTTTTATTATGAGAGGAAATGAAGTATTTTTTAAAAAATTGTAGTAAAAAAAAAAATAATAATAAATTAAAATTGAGGGACAATAATAAATTTAAATATACAGTGTGTAAGTTTTATCATAAAGCATGAAACAGATGGGAAATATTTAGATTAAAACGGTTAATTAGAAAATTTAAACATGTCTGATAATAAAAACTATTTAAGAATAAGAATATTATAAGTAAATAATTGATAGAATACTAATCAGGGTCGGTCAGTTAAATTAAGTAGGTCAACAGACGAGATAGGAACTATGTTACTTAAAGTGAGTTTTTAAGGCTTGGGTTTTTCAAGTGAGATGTTTACGCAGAATTTTTTTTTTTTTAAACTAATGACTTACATCTCTAGTTTTGTAGAGGTTCATAAATAACTGGAAAAAGTATTGTAAAGTAAATTTATATTCTGGCCTCTTCAAATATAGAGATATGATGTTTGATTGCAATTTGTATAATTCTTTTGGTGTGTATTTTGGGCCACGTACATGCTGTACTATATAAAGTTTTCTTAACAAAATTAGAAATAAGAAAAGTAAACATGACCCACTGTTTAAGAGGCCAATAACTTTTTTTTCCCCTTCGTGTGGTTGGTCTTAACTTTCAGATTCTCAATAATAATAAGTAATACTTTTGTATTTTTGTATTTTCTTAGAAATATTCCAATTCAGTGAGATCTTTATTGATGCGCTTGAATCGCTCGGTGTGTCTGGATTATCCTGAGGAGAAAATTCCGTGGTTCCACGAGAAGTATTGTCAAGATATGGTAGAAATGAGTGAGTTTGGTGGTTCCTCTCGTTGTTGTTGTTTTTTTTCTTCTTCTTGTAACACTTCAAAGCAAAGACATATTATTGTGTCTTCTCTTGATAGAACTTTTAAGTTGAATGATATTAGTATACTTACAGAGATTTTTCTCTCTCTCTTGCTATTTCCTTTTGTTTACTTCTCTTTTATATTGCTTAATGTGTGAATTATTATATAATTATATAACATATTTCACATGTTTGTTTAAATATTTAATATTTATTACATATTTCTTTCAGAGCCGAAGGTTCCCACAGCTTTTATGAAAGAGGTCGCTAGTGTTCTTTCATCCATCCTTGGCAATGAGAAATATATCGTTTTGAATACAAAGAGTCCATATTATAATTATATTGGTTTGTTTACTAATACTATTTTTATTACTAGTACTACTTCTAAATTATTAATAGTAATAATAATAATAATAAAAAATCATGTATTTTTAATATCGCTGGTCATTGATTTTCTCTTGTTTTCCTCAAGTTTTAGCCTTCCCTGACCTTCCTTTATCATCACGATTAACCTTCCTTCCCTTATCTTTACGATTGACCTTCCTTCCCTTATCTTCACGATTATTTACAGTAGATACGTTTAGAAGCAGATAACTTTTTTCATAATTTATATTTTCTACAATGAATCTAAGATACCATTGAGAAAATTATAATTCCAACTATCTCTTAATATATCTGGAGTAAGATTAGCACTTGGATTTGACTGTTGTAAAATGTCTAGTTTATATTATGACTTCGTAACCAAATCATTAAAAAAAAAGAGACATTTCGAAATTGCGTTAGTCTGTTAAGGTTGACCTTGTACAAAATCTCTTGCCATTTTCCTTGAGATAATATGTTTCATTAATACTGGAATCCTCGTACACTATTTTCATATATCATCTTGTGATTTTAATTTTAGGAAAAAATATGTATGTGAATATACTTCACCAAACAATAACACGCTCAATTTTTGTTATTTTGGTACTTTTCACCTTAAGAGTGACATTTTCTTAGGCTGTGCCCATTTTTTGTCTTGAAAGTGGGTGATGAAAAGTTTGGAAATGTTTTTAAACAGTCAATGACTCAAAACATTCGTTTATTTTATGATCAACTTTGTAACTTCTATCTACATGAAATTTTTAAAACAAGTTTAAAACCACAATTTCCACTTCTTTTTGATCCATTTTAGAATAAAAAACCAATTACACTTTCATGAAAATAGTTGACCTAAACTTTGAAATTGACATACAAATGCTTCTCTCTTTGTGGGTAGCTTTGATTTTTTTTTCCTTCAAAAAGTTTCATTTGTAAAATCCTGAAAACTTCTTAAATTGAATGCGATATTTCTATGACTTACATTAATCATCTTGAGGCTACGACCAAACTGTATTTGTGAAATTTGGCCTTTTTATAAATTCTATTTTTGCTTAATTTCATTCTGCAAAAAATATATTTAAATTTATTAGTGAAAATTTTCAGCAGTTTCACCTGTTAAGGTTTAGAAGAAAAATTTGGTGGAGTAATATTGGAAATATTAATAAAATTTATCAATAAAAATTTAAGGAAATTTACAATAATAATTATTGTTATCATTATTTGCAGACTTGGAGTTTGCTGTGGGCAAAGATGGTATTCCCTTATCTTTGCTAAGAAATAGTAGATTGGAAAATGGTACCAAGACTTCACCAAGTGATTTTTCAGATATCCGAAGGTATTATTATTATTATTATTGTAGTAATAGTTTGTTATTTTGGGGGATGTATGTATGCTATGAAATTCGTAATGGTACTTTCTTCGACGTCAAGATAGTCAGTAATATGTTGCTTGTTCCAGATTTTATACTGAACACTAACTTAACGGTACAGTGATACTTAAAGGCATTGTTGTGATTACTCACGTGGGTTCTAGGAAGAAGCTTCCTAGAATAGGGCAGTGCCCTTCATGTGGGAACACTTTGTTAAAAAAATTAAACCCTGTGTAGGTGTTTCATTTTTTGAGGAAGATTTTGATTTTTGGGATGTTTTATTCGGAATTTTTTAATTAGTAAAGTTCGTTCATAGAGTTGGGTTTTCCAACCTGGTGGGATTGCTACCCTTATGAGCCGTGGCGGGTTCAGTACACTCACTATATTTATAAAAAACAAACTTTTAAACTAGACTTTCATGAGACTGGAAGGGCGAACACTTCCAAACTGTAGCAGATCTAACCAAAACTTGAAAGATGCGGCTTTTCTATATCACTCCTCACCCGGACAAAAAAATATTTTCAGTATGTAAGGTACTGCATAGTCCTATTATTGTTATTTATTATTTTTTTTAAAATTTTAAAATGTAGATTGGGAGTTTGTAAGGAATATTTTATATTTCTGTGCCTTACTGCCCCTTAGTGTTTTAATTATTATATGTTGGCGTTTTAAGTGAAAATTTTTTTTCTTTTTTTTAAATAAGGGAATATTAACCTTATGAAAACGGTATGTTTTAAAGTTTTAAATTTAACACCTTTGTATTAATTGTCTCAAATATATAATAGTTATGTAAGGAAGTTTATCTCATTATTATTATTATTTTTACATTTTTGTAAGTTTCTTTAAACTGGAAAGATTTATGTTATAACTTTTTTTTTTTATTATATATATGTGAACTTTATTATATATATGAACTTGAATATACAATTGGCATTCTTCAACTTTGATGGATTTCATGTAAGACTGCGACTTTCCCCCACCAAAATACTCTCATTAGACCTGTGCTAAAATAGAGGGACCCCTTTCAAATATATATATATATATATATATATATATATATATATATATATATATATATATATATATATATATATATATATATATATATATATATATATATATATATATATATATATATATATATATATATATATATATATATATATATATATATTTGCTGTACTAGTAAGAAGCAAGAATTGTTATACCGAAAACGACCACACACTTTTCGGTCCCTTCCAGATGCAAAGGAGACACTTGGAGATGCAAGGTTACTACGTTATAGAGATTCTTGAACGGGATTTCTATTCCATGGCGGTTGCAACGGAAAAGGACAAGCAAATATTATTGAAAAAATTGATTATGCGAGAAGTTGTTAATAAAGAATATCGTTGAAGGAACATTGTAAGAAAGGTTTTATACCTGAAATAAGGTTTTCTTTTCCGTTAGAAGGGTTGTTATGAGAAATTATATACAGGCCAGTGATTCATGTTAGAGCTAACCTTAAGTCTGTAGATGTGAGATCCGTCAAAGGTCATCACCTTTTCTTGGAGTATTTTGTTTTTGGATTACATTTGCTCAGGTTTATTAGATCCCAACCCTAATGTTATATTACAGTATTCACATTCATTAGAATTTCCATAGCTAATAAATAAAATCTTGAAGACAATATTGAATGATGAAGTACTTACATCATAGTACTGGTTAATGCCACTGTATTTATTTTTGTAAAAAATAAAATCTATTTTCAAGTATCGTTTTTC
>SEYY01018053.1:12500-15415 GCA_009176605.1 Armadillidium nasatum
TTGTCTATTGCTTGTAGAATGGCTCCGAAAATCATCCCCTTCAGGATATCATTATTGCAGGATTTGTCTTTATCAATGTTTTTCCACTTTTCAAAATCTTGAAGAGTTTGTGGCCACGGGTCTTTATTATTGATTGCTAATGATAGGCCGTAGCCCAGAAGTATTTCTTCATCTTTTCTTAGGGTGTATGACGAGAGATTGACAATATTATGAGAGTTTGAATTTTTAACCCACGGACTGCTTTCATATATTTTGTTAAATTTAAATTTCAAAGATGCGGCTTTTTCATAAGTTATTTGTTCTTTGTACTGATGTGCTTCATTTATATAGTTGGAGAACTGTACTATATCTTCCGGGAAACGTTGAAACCAATGAAATTGAAATAATTTTAAGGATAGGTTACATTTTCTGAAGGCAATCTTTATTTCGGAGGCAACTTGGTTTATTTTTTCTTTTAGTAAATGATGATAAAACGATGGGAAGGGTTCTTGTTGTATATTTTTTCCTTTATGAGGTATCATCGTCTTGGGGATCACTTTGTTTCTTTGACAGCACAAGACAGTACAAAGAACAAATAACTTATGAAAAAGCCGCATCTTTGAAATTTAAATTTAACAAAATATATGAAAGCAGTCCGTGGGTTAAAAATTCAAACTCTCATAATATTGTCAATCTCTCGTCATACACCCTAAGAAAAGATGAAGAAATACTTCTGGGCTACGGCCTATCATTAGCAATCAATAATAAAGACCCGTGGCCACAAACTCTTCAAGATTTTGAAAAGTGGAAAAACATTGATAAAGACAAATCCTGCAATAATGATATCCTGAAGGGGATGATTTTCGGAGCCATTCTACAAGCAATAGACAATGAAGCATTCCCTGAAAAATTTCATCAAGCTCTGGTCCACCTGAGAAAAAATAAAAATATTATAATTTCTAGATCCGACAAAGGTAACAATATAGTAATAATGGATACATATCAATATAATACAAAATGTAATAATTTACTCAATGACATAAACACATATCAAACCCTCACTAAAAACCCACATAAACAATCCCAACAAACTTTTAATAATTCATTACAACATATACTTAAAGATTTCCCTACAGTCCATAAAAAACTCAAAGCATATATGACACAAATTTCACAATTTTATGGAGTACCTAAAACACATAAACCCAATGTTCCATTACGACCCATCATAGCAAATACCAACTCTCATACTTATAAATTAGCACAGTGGTTATCCTCACAATTAAAACCCCTCTTAGGTACAATTTCAACATCACATTTAAAAAACACAGAAGATTTTATAAACAAAACAACCACTCTAAATACTAAAACTCACAAATTCATTAGCTATGACGTCATTTCTCTATTCACTTCGGTCCCCGTTGCACACTTACTTCAACTCCTAACAACCTATATAAACGACAATAACATTAATTTACAATTCCCTTTCCCAATATTAAAACAACTTATTCTTCTTACCCTTGAACACAACTTCTTCCAACACAATCAAACCTTCTATAAACAAAAGGAAGGACTGAGTATGGGCTCTCCTTTATCACCTATACTCAGCAATCTATATATGGAATTAATAGAACATTACTTTATCCTCCCCCACCACCTTCTTAAAGACAGTATTTGGCTCCGGTATGTCGACGATATTTTTGTAGCCATCCCCAATTCATCAGACTCTACAGTTATCCTAAACAACATAAACAACATTCATCCCAATATACAATTCACAATGGAAACTCCCCTCCCTACACAAAACTCCCTACCTTTCTTAGACACGCTTACAATGTGGGACCATACCACAAAACTTTCATACACAGTATACAGAAAACCCACCTCGTCACCTAATTACATTCATTGGTACTCAGCACACACAATAAATACAAAAATTGCTACTCTCTCCTCTCTATATCTTCGTGCTCATAAAATTTGTTCTCCTGCTTTTTTAAAAACTGAAACTGACTACTTAAAAAACACCTTTACCAAACTACAATATCCCATATACATAATTAATAAATCATATAAAAAAGCAAGAACAAAATTCTACTCTGTGAAAATAAATGAACATACAATAGAAAAAAACTTTCTACCCATCCCACACATAAACATAAAACATCTAAGAAAGGTAATACCAAAAAACATAACCTTAATTCCATCTAACAACATCATTTTAAAAAAAGTTTTCAAACCTCCAAAATCCACTAACCCAAACCCTCCTTGCATCTACAGTATCCCATGTTCAGGCTGCGCTCTTAACTACATAGGTGAAACTACAGACCACAATAGAAGACTATATCAACATAAACACGACTTAAATATAGATAACCAAAACTCAGCCCTTACCAAACACAGACAAGAGAACAACCATTCTATAAATCTCAACGATAATAGCATCATAAAACACATAAATAATTACAATAAAAGAAAAATAGCCGAATCCTTCTGTATAAGAAATATACCAAACTACAACCAGAGTACAGGCGACTATAAAATTGATTACCTACAAAACTCCATTATGTTCCGTTCTCCTTTTTATAAAACATTATGTAACAACCAACTATAGCACTAAAAGCAAAGAGCTCAAATAAGCAGACAACCATAACAGTTCTACCTGAAAGAGGCTTCCAAAGTGGAGCGAAAGCTTGTTCTTTTGACATTATGTAATTGTTACTACTTTACTTGTTGTTTTAAGTGTTTTTAAATAAAGTGTAATCTTTTAATTGCATTGGCTAACCTAGGGTTTAACAAACTAATAATAAATATAAAAAGAGTGACTATAACTCTAAACAGTAAATATATATATATATATATATATATATATATATATATATATATATATATATATATATATATATATATATATATATATATATATATATATATATATA
>SEYY01018056.1:0-2500 GCA_009176605.1 Armadillidium nasatum
TCGAACCATGGATTTGAGGAGAAAAAGATTTAGTTAAAGAAGGAATAAACCTGCTCATCCCATCAACGATTGCAGCCCCCACCTTATCAGCAGAGACTGACGCGTCTTCAGAGAAAAAACAGTCCATTCAAGGATAGTTAGCATAGATGTAACGTAAAGCCTCCCAGTTAGCCCGATCAAAGTGCCAGAAGATACGCTTAGAGCAGGGTGGAGCAGTTGGAGAGAAAGCTTGAAAATTAAGAGTAATTAGGTTATGGTCAGATTTACCAATAGGTGCGAAGACAGCGTCTTTATAGAGAGAAGGGCTAGTAGTGAAACATAAGTCAAAAGTGTTTAAGAATTGGTTAGGACGATCCGGAATGTGTGTTGGTTCTTTAATCAGTTGCTCCAGATCATTGAGAATGCTGAATGATTCGGCCTCCTCCCCTCCTGGATCAGTATGAGAGGAACCCAACCATTCAGTGTTGTGTACATTGAAATCCCCTAAATAGAGAACCTCAGTATTTGGATATGAAGATGTAACTGTCTCGTGAGAAGTGGTTAGGTATTCAAGAAAGGTAGAAATATCTGTTTTATTAGGAGAACAGTATCAGAAACACAAGATTATCGTAGTGGCAGGAAAAAAGATTTTAAGCCACAGAACATCGAAGTTAGGAGATTCAAGATTCACAAGACGTGTTACCGGAGTGTTAATGTTAACGTAGGCACAAACTCCACCCTTAGATCGGAAATTATGAAATAAGTTATAGTTGGATATATTAAAAAAGTTTGAGTTGGAATTCTTAGATATCTGGGGCTCAGACAATAGCAAAAGGTTAGGACGAGAACTAGAGAGGTGGTATTCCACAGAGGCCAAATTAGAAAATAAGCCACGGACGTTGGTGAAATGTATAGAAAAACCACTCCTGCGCACACCCGCCATTCTACACTCAGAATCACGATTAAATCAGACAAACAGACAGGCAAACAAGAAAACAGACAAAGGAAAAAAACTAGCAAGCAGACAAACAAGTAATCAAACAAACAGTCAGACAGACAGACAAACAAAAAAGAAAACTTGAAAGCAAAGTAAAACTGAAATAAATTCACACTCGAAACCTAAATTTAAAACGGTAGAATAAGTTTAAAATCCAAAGTTCAAACTTAAACCAGTGCCAAACAATTTCAAATTAAAAATTTAAAGTGTATCAAATGTAATACATTACGATCACGGAGAATAAAACTTATAATTATAAAACTAAATTAAGTGAAAACAAAAAAAGTTAAAACCTGAACTTATCTTTAAGAAAGGCGATGATCCATGTAGTAAATATTTAGTAATTTGAAGAATTTCAAACGGTTAAAACACTTTCACTTTACACAAACACATTATAAGAAAAAAAAGTAAATAAATAAATAAATAACTAAAGTTAAAAACCCTCTATAAGAGAACACAAACACAACCTCACTCGGCAAAAGCTACTGAGCTTAAGAAAAGATTAAATATATTGAGTTCATCAAAAATACGGTCGGGGATACGGGAAGGGAGGTGAACCAACTGCTCAAGGTTATTCTGGAAAGAAAAGTCGAAGACGAGTTCACCAAGTGAGTCATGAGAACTAGATGAAAGCCATTGGAGGTGTTGAACGTTGAAATCACTTAAAATGATAATTTCAGAGAAAGGAGAAGAAGAAAGAATGTGCTCTATTTTGGAGTTTAAATAGTCAAAGAATTTTTAATAGTCAGTAGAATTAGGAGATAAATAGACAGAACAAATAAATTTAATAGTAGAATTTCAAGAGAGCTTAAGCCACAAAGTTGAGAATTCAGTAGACTCCATATTAGAGACACGAGAGCAAATAACATTGTTGCGAACATATGCGCAATATCCGCCTTTGGCTGTAAATTGAGGATAGAGACTGTAGGGGTAACAGAATAAGGATGGCTGTCAGAACACTCATACATTTGAGTTTCAGTTAGGAAAAAGAGATGAGGCTTAGAAGAAGAGAGATGGTGTTCGACAAAGGGGGAATTAGAAAAAAAATAGCAAATGTTACAGAAAAACTAATGAAAAGAGAACACCGTGCGCCTGGGCAATCCGAACGCTGGGTCCTGGCGGCACCATCTACACCATCGGAGGCCGCCAACTCTCAGATGATGATGAGGTCAGGAGTGAATGAAGGGCATTCTTTGGATGACGCCCCTCAAAGCATCTCTGAAGCTGCTTTGAGTTTCACCTTTTTTTTTTTTTTTTTTTTTTTTTTAGAAAGGCAGTGAACGAGTAAGCGCTTGTACATTTGTTGGAACATGAGAAGGGAGTCGGAGGAAGGAGAAGCGGGAGCATAATAGACACTCTAATATGAAGCAAGGGTGCACCAGAGACCCTCTGAGAAGGTAAAACGCGAAAGGGAACGAACCAAAGGGCAACGGAGTGAAACGGAATGGTCTTGACCATACTGTCACTCCCCGGTTTATGCCCAATGGGAGGTACTTGCATCGATTTGAACGGCGCTACTTTCCC
>SEYY01018056.1:5000-12500 GCA_009176605.1 Armadillidium nasatum
TTATATTGAATGCTGATGCCATTCGAAGGTAAATGAATAAGTTATTTGTTTTCCTACCCTCGATATTGATAGATTTGGGTATTCTTATGTTTGATTCTGTTAGAAATCTTAATATGACTGTTTGTATTGCCTAAGTAAAAGTATGTTCAATGAATGAAATGTATATATGAAGTTTAAGTTACTACGAGTGCTTGTGAGGATTCGGTCTTTATCGTGAGATCGTCAAAATATTCCGTAAAAGCAGGTTAAAGGGAATTTAGCATATGAAGAAATATGGAGTTTACCATCTTTAGTGGCTAAGTATGCCACTGGTGAGGAATTTATCTTTTTCATGAGAAATTGGCTAAATATTCAGGGAAAACAGGATAAAGAGATAAAGGGTATTTAACTTAAGAAATATGGAGTTTAACATCTTTCGGGACTAAGTATGTCGGCTCTTGATATGGGAAAAGTGTAATGGGCTCTAATATATAGGTCCATATGGATGAAAATTAAAAATAATAATAAAATGAAGGAAAAGTTATTACGTGTGTTGGTGAAGCTTCGAATCATTCGTCAATGTCTAGAAAAAGGCCTAAAGGTACGGTGGTAAGTACCTGAGATTTTAAAAGGTGTTCGAGTAAATGAAATATATATGTAAATGATTATTTGGTGTATGGTGATAAATGGTACAAACAATGGGATTATTATGTTCCCATCGATCAATATCAGGAAAAAGGCAGAAAGGTCCAGGTCTAATTACCTGGAAAGCTGAATTTATTAGGATGGGATTATATCTCTATCAATCAATGTCAAGGAAAAGGCATAAAGGTCCAAGTTTAGTTTCCTGGAAAGCGTAATTTATTAGGCTGGGTTTTTATTTCCATCAATCAATGTCAAAAAAGGTAAATAGGATAGTCGATATTTATCTGGTCTATGTAGAAAGGGATACCGAACTTAACCTTGTGTAATGTTTTATGATGACGCCCTCTGGTGACTGGGTAAACATGAAAAAGGGGCTGGGCTTATACTTGTTTTGTGCTAATGCCTAATGCTAATTGGCTGAAAACCATTAGCATGGATTTTGGTGGCATGAAGCTCGGATGGACTCAGTTGGTCTTAGTGGCAAATTGTCGTAAGTAAAAATGTTATATTATATTGTGAAAATGTTACAGGTTATACGATTACATTTGTTTTAAGGAAATTCGATGTTAAATTATGTTCAAATCATTTAAGTATATAAAATATATAGTTTTATAGGAATGAAATATTTTTGAAAATGTTAATTATTTTCAGTTAATATTTAATGAAGTTTGTTAAAAAATGTTTAGTGTAAGAGTTTTTCTTCTTAAAAATTTCTTAATTATTTTAAAACTTAAACGCAAAAAGATTTTATTACAATTTTAAAAAATATTCATGTCAAAATAAACTTATATTTTGAAACGATTCACAATGTGTGTAAATGTGTTCATGTTGTGTACCTTTTTATTTAGTTGAGTGTAAAGTTTACCAGTTTATGCTTCAACTGTTGCTGAGATACCTGATCCTGCAAATTAAATGAGTTTATGGGTAAAGGTTTTTTTTTTGTGTGTGTGTACTGTGTATCTGCCTTTACAAGCTTCTATAGCCTACCTCATGCTGCTATGTAAGAAACTTAAGTGCTTTGGATATGAAATACTACTACTGCTACTATTACGTATGACATAATAAGAATAATAATTTGGGTATGTGTGTGTGTGTGTATGCGTAGATATTTGTATATGTGCTTAACAATCTGTTATATACTGATAATAGTAATAATACTAATACTACTACTAATAATAATAATATAAAATAATGTATAGTGAAATTTATTTATTTAGTGAAAAAAACTAAAAACAGTTGCTATGGAAATATCCTATGTGTGTGTGTGTGTGCGTGCGTGTTCTAAATAGCAATGAAGTGATGGCGGGGAATGGGTAGGGTAGGGGTAGAGTGATGGGAGGTCCCGCGCCATTATATTATATATATATATATATATATATATATATATATATATATAATATATATATATATATATATTATTTTTATTTATTTCTTCAATATTGGTATATTCCAATATATGAATAACTATTACTAACTTCATACTTTTTTTTTTATTTGCTGAGGAAGGCTGATGAGGGGCTGAGGAAGCTGGATGGGGGTAAGGTAATGGGATGCCCCTACGCCATTATACATATTTTTATATTTATTTATTTATTTACTATTTATTTATTTATTTTCATCTTTAACTTTATTTTTTATTTATTTTGTTTAATATATTTTTTTACTTTTATTTTCATTTTTATTTTTTTTTTCATATTTTTTATTTTTTAGTTTTTACTTTTATTTTTATTTTTAATTTCATCTTTACTTTTATTTTTATTTAATTATTTTTTATTTTCTATTACTCTTATTATTTATTTATTATTATTATTTTATTATTTATTTAAAATATCCTCAAGTGAAACACCCTGTGTGCGGTATTTTTTAACAAGCTGCCTCGGTATGGAGGGTGTGAACCCCTGCTGAACGGCTGGGTGAATGGTTCCTTGTACGGGGTGCTGGGCTATAGGATGTGATGTGGTAATGTACATGTACCTGTGTTGATGCGAACCCCCTAGGGACGGTGATGGCTCCTTATGTTGAAACGGGTCCCTTTGCTGGGGTGTGGTAATGTGGGAAGTGATCCCCTGCTGGATGCAGCGTGTTTTAACAAGTGTTCAATTATTATTATTTCAATAATTTTATTAATTAATTTTTAATTAATTAATAACTATTATTGTTTTCAACTTACCCCCGTATATATATTATTTTTTATTTATTTATCTATTTTTTTATTTATTTATTTACTTATTTATTATTTATTTATTTATTTAAAACATTATTTTCTTTTAAATTTTGTTCGAGGTACCCTGGGACTCCGTCTCAGGGTATGGGGACCCCATTCTAGGCTCCCGTAGGGTCCCCTGGTATATATATATATATATATATATATATATATATATATATATATATATATATATATATATATATATATATATATATATAAATTTTAATTTTTTTTTTTTTTTTTTTTTTTTTTTTTTTATTATTTTATTATTATATATATATATATATATATATATATATATATATATATAATATATATATATATATATATATATATATATATATATATATATATATATAATAATATAATAATAATAATAATAATAATAATAATAATAATTATTATTATTATAATAATAATAATATTTTTTTTTTAAATTTTTTATTTATTTATTTTTTTATTTTATTTATTTATTTTTTCGGGGGAGTCCGGGGGGTAGGGGGTCACCCCGGGTGCCTCACCCCTCCCTGGGACCTTATAACATTAAGGATACCCTGGGGCTACGTCCCAGGGTCACGGGTACCCCCACTCTGGGGCCCTACCCGTGTCCTCATTTTCCTTGCCCTACTGCTAGTGCCTTCATGTGGAGGTTTAAAATTCAATGCAATATTACACTTTTTTTCCTATAATACCCTCATCTTGACAGCTGGGTACTTCTCCTCATTTAGCCTACAAACAACTCCGAGTTTCTTTCCCTTTGTTTGACTTTGTTTGCTTTAGCTAGTTGTTGACTAAGTTTTTGGCATAGTTAAATTTTTGCACCGTTGCAATTACCTCTTTATCAGTTTTATTAAATACTGGAAGACAAGTCTTTTGTTCCATACAAATGTTGTTGATTTGTGTCTTGCTACCATCAAGGGTCTTAAGCAGGTCTTTCAAATAATCGTATAGGGAGTTCCCCCGAGTAATACTTGGTGTTTTAAGCTTTGTTCCCAACTCCTTCTTGATTCCTGCAGCAGTTGTAGTTTTCCCATTTTGAGCATTCGACAATGCCTGTGCATTGGCAAGTGTCTAATTAAATGGATCCTAGGCACCAGAGGACCAGCGAGGAATATTCGAAATATCCCTAGTAGCCAAGATATTTAATATATGGGAAATGCAACAGTGATGCTTAAGTAGGCTAAGGGCATCATGTTCTTCAAGCAGATTTTCTAGCTTTAGACAACCTGAAGAAAATTTTTTTTAGTAGTTTCCTTATTAATTTGGAGTTACATATTTTTTTCAGTATTACGTTATTTCATAGATTTTTACTGACCTTATGCTCAGTGCCAAATTATTGATCGATATATATAGAAATTAATATTTTTTCAATACTATCGAAAAAATATCGAACATGTTTTTTGACGATATATCAATATATCGATATTTTATCCTTAGTATCGAATAAGCGATATTTTTTTTGATTCTAGATATTTTGAGCAGTTTTATTTTATTTTATTTTATTTTATTTTTATTTTTTTATTTTTTTTTATTTTAAAATAACCTTTAAACAAAATGTGTGTATTTTTCAGGCTTGTCCAAATTGTATGATGGGGACATTTCATCTGACTCCGGAGGAGGAGGGAGGGAAGTCATATTATACAAGATAAGAAGTAGAGACCTATAGGCATATTATAGGGGAAAAACAATTATACCTATTGACTATTGTGTATTTTACTTTTCAAATTAGTAATTTATAAAAAGTAATGAAAGTATCCTATATATTACAGGACAATACTAGTTTTGATGTTAAGGTTAAATCTTTAATTAAATTTTAATTTAATCTGAAATTAGAAATGTTTAAGTTTATATAAGAAGATCTACTTTATTCGAAGTTTTATTTCTTCTGTAAAATCACCACCACTGCTAATTCAAAGCTATGATTAGTGTTTACTTTAAAAAAGTATATATATATATATATATATATATATATATATATATATATATATTATATATATATATATATATATATATATATATATATATATATATATATATATATATGCAACTGCAATGCAATTGCACGGTTTATTAATTAAGAAGTATAGGGTGAATAATAGCTTTGTTCACTTATTATGTTTATTTCTTAAGCCTAATAGTACAGCACTGTCAAAATTTCATCACCTTATTCAATATTCAATTTTCACTACTACAGGACTTAGGCAAGGTTAATAATTATAAACTCTGCAGCTTATAGAGCTTTCACTACATAAGTATTGAATTAAAAGCACTGCAAACCCACTTCATTCCCTTTATATCAAGCCTTAATTGCTTTCTCTTAGAGCGGTGCTCTGAGTAAAACTTCCTAGGCACGTTTTCTTGGCCTCACTAACTGTCGCTTCTGCCTTCTTCCTTTGGCCTTCACTCCTTTCGAATTTACCAATCACGTTCGGTTTTAATATCACCTGATATAAGTTCGAGGGTCCTGTTTCATTTCAATATAGTGGTGATCCCAGAGTTTGGAAATTCTTAACTCTAACTGGTACTTAAGAATTTTCCCTGCCTTCGTCCCTCTTACATATTAATTACAACAATGCAAAGGAAAGTAGAAAGGAAGGATGTTTTAAATTGGCAAAGTTCGAGGATAAGAGAAAACAATCTTAGTATTAAGGATCTAATATCTGAATAGTAACACTAATTACATACGATACTAATTGGTTTTAATACTATTTTTGTTACTGTAATATAAATATTATTACTGCATCCTCATTCTAAAAGCAATCGATTCCATCTAAGTCTCTGTATGATAAAATGCCTTTATATTCCTTAGGTTTTCCACCTCTGTTCTTCCATTCTTTTCAATTTTTAGGTTTCAATGCCAGAGGCTTCGAGAGTAGGTACGTTAGTTTTCCAGCATAAGTTTTATAATCCATATAAGGTTTGCTAATTCTGCTTTCAAGTAAAGCTCCTGGTATCAGCGGGTTTTGGCCAAATATCAGCATGGATGCTGTAATTCCGCTATCTTCTATGGGAGCAGTTCTCAAACAAAATAGTGAAAAAGGTAGGAGATCAATCCACTTCTGTTTATACGTCGATACTTCCGCAAGCGTAGTCCTTAAACAACTCAACAGGGTTTTATGGTAAACCTCCAAGGCCCCATTACTCTCCGGTGAATAGCTGCTTGAAGTTACATGCTTTATTCCTAATATTTTGCACACACTTTGGAAAAACCCTGAAGTAAACTGAGGCCCTCTATCACTTATCAGCATTTTCATTACTCCTCCTACGGGGAACATTTCCCGTACCATAGTATCAGCTATAGTCTCTTTTTCTACGTTTTTCAGAGGAAAAGCCCATATGTACCTGGAGTACCTGTCTGAAAAGGTTAATAAATATTTATATCCTCTGCATTCCGGCATCTTAAGGATGTCAACATGAACTATTTCAAATTTCTCGGATACCTCCTGAAACTTTTTATATTCCGGGTTAATGTTCTTAATGAGCTTAGCTCTTTGACAAGGATCACACGCTCTCACAAACTCTTTCACTTTTGCATTCATATTTTGAAACACGAATTCTGATTTCAAGGTTTTCACTGTTCTCTGAACCCCCAGGTGCCCCCTTCCATGGCAATATTCAATCACTTCTTTTACGGGGTTCAGAGAACAGTGAAAACCTTGAAATCAGAATTCGTGTTTCAAAATATGAATGCAAAAGTGAAAGAGTTTGTACATACACTCGATAATAACCCAACGATATATCCACATACAGTTTTATTTCGGTATCTTTATACCAAAACTTTCTTTTCGCTAGATTTAATGCAGTTGCTTCTTCACCTGTAATATATTTTTTTAGTCCTTCATCTTCTTCCTGCTCTTCTCTGGCTTAAAAAATTTACTGTCAATTTAATTTGCAATGTTTAGACGTTGCAAAATGTCGCTCTTGTTGGGGTCACCAGAATTTGCAACTGCAATGCAATTGCACGGTTTATTAAGAAGTATAGGGTTAAGAATAGCTTTGTTCACTTATTATGTTTATTTCTTAAGCCTAATAGTACAGCACTGTCAAATTTTCATCACCTTATTCAATATTCAATTTTCACTACTACAGGACTTAGGCAAGGTTAATAATTATAAACTCTACAGCTTATAGAGCTTTCACTACATAAGTATTGAATTAAAAGCACTGCAAACCCACTTCATTCCCTTTATATCAAGCCTTAATTGCTTTCTCTTAGAGCGGTGCTCTGAGTACAACTTCCTAGGCACGTTTTCTTGGCCTCACTAACTGTCGCTTCTGCCTTCTTCCTTTGGCCCTCACTCCTTTCGAATTTACCAATCACGTTCGGTTTTAAAATCACCTGATATAAGTTCGAGGGTCGTGTTTCATTTCAATATATATATATATATATATATATATATATATATATATATATATATATATATATATATATATATATATATATATATAATATATATAATATATATTATATATATATATTATTTAAATAAGCTTGATTCCTGTTGATACGTTTCTAGCCCTGGACCCCTCCCGCCCTCACACACACAGGGCCCCCCCTCCCGCACCCGCCCGGTTCGTACATGCCAGCCCGAGCCCGAATGTTAAAAACTGCCAACTGGGTATTTTACTTGGGAATATTTTTTAAAATTAAATAATAAATATATATATAT
>SEYY01018057.1:0-16011 GCA_009176605.1 Armadillidium nasatum
AAATCTAGATATTGTATCGTCAAAGTGGCAGAGTTCACAATATAGATCTCAGAAGCATCTAAAGATTTTCTTTTCTCAAATATCAAAATTAAGGAAAAAATAACATTTTTTAAATTCATATTGCATAAGAGTGACGACCTCGAGAAGAAATTCATTAATATTATGCAATTACTAGTACCTTAGAAAATCTAGATATTGTATCATCAAAGTGGCAGAGTTCACAATATAGATCTCAGAAGCATCTAAAGATTTCTTTTTAAATGATCAAATTAAGTGTCACTCCTGTGACACGTCTCGTAAATCTAGAATCTCCTAATTTCGATGTTTTATGGCTTAAAATCTGTCTTCCTACTACTACAATTATCTTGTGCTTTCTGCTACTGCTCCCCTAATGGAACAGATTTTCCAGTCTTTTTTCAATATCTTACTACTACTCACGAGACTGTCACTTCTTCTCATCCAAATGCTGAGGTCCTCTATTTAGGGGATTTCAACGTACACCACACTGAGTGGTTGGGTTCCTCTCATACTGATACAGGTGGGAGGGAGGCCAATTCATTCAGCATTCTTAACGATCTGGAGCAGTTGATTAGGGAACCCACACACATTCCAGATCGTCCTAACCAATTCTTGAATACACTTGATTTATGCTTCACCACTACTCCTTCTAGTTATAAATACTCCATTTTCCCTCCTATTGGTAACTCTGACCATAATCTTATAGCTCTTAGTTATAATGCTTTCTCTCCAACAGCTCCACCATGCCCTAAACGTACATTCTGGCACTTTAATCGGGCTAATTGGGGGGCAATGCGCCGCTTCTTTGCTAACTATCATTGGAGTGAATCTTGCTTTGTCTCGGGGGACGCTTCTGTCTCTGCTGAAAAGGTAGGGGCAGTAATCCTTGAAGGGATGGGCAGATTCATTCCATCTTCAACTAAATCTTTTTCTCCTCAAAATCCATGGTTCAATGGCAATTGTTCTCTTGCCCTCCGGGAGAGAGACAATGCCTATCGTGAATGGAAAAACTCTCCTTCTCCTATCACTCTTGCTAATTTTCATTCAGCTCGGAATCGTTGCAGGGATGTTCTTCGACGGACTAAGCGTACTTTCATTAAAAGGAAGTGCGCTGACCTCCATGGCTCTCCTACTGATAAAAATTTCTAGCCTCTTGTCAAAAATATCTCTAACAACTTCTGTAAATCTGCCTTTCCTCCTCTTATTCGCTCTGATGGTTCTGTAGATAATACTCCTTCTGAAAAGGCTAATCTCTTCGGCCTCCTTTTTTCATCTAATTCCACCCTGCTCGATTCTGGCATCCCTCCTCTTACTCCTTCTCCTCTCAGGTGTCCCATGCCTCTACCTATAATTACTCATGATCGGGTGCATGGGATCCTGAAATTCTATGAACGTCAGGAAGGCCAGTGGCCCGGATGGCATTCCCCCTCGTGTTCTGAGGGAGTGTGCTTCCGAGTTGGCTCCTGTCCTCGTTCAGCTCTACTCTCTATGCCTTAATACTAATACTTTTCCTCTATGCTGGAAGCGTGCGTTAGTTCAACCGATCCCGAAAAAAGGTAGCCGTTCTGACCCTTCTAACTATCGACCTATAGCTCTCACTTGTGTTCTATCTAAAATTTTTGAAACTCTCCTCAACTCTCATTTCCTGGATCATTTGGAGTCTCATTCTCTTCTCTCTGATCACCAGTATGGCTTTCGTCGCTCGAGGTCAACTGGTGACATACTTTCCTATCTTACTGATCTATGGTCTTCTGCCCTTAGGGACTTCGGGGAGTCTTGTGTGGTGGCGCTTGACATATCCAAGGCTTTCGACCGGGTATGGAATGCGTCACTACTCTCTAAGCTCCCTTCCTTTGGGTTTCCTCCTTCCCTTTGCTTACTCTTGTCTAGTTTTCTCTCAGATCGTTCCATTTCGGCAGTTGTAGATGGAGCGACCTCTTCCTCCTTTTCTGTCAACTGTGGTGTTCCTCAGGGTTCTGTTTTATCTCCAACCTTATTCTTACTTTTCATTAACGATCTTCTTCACTGCACTTCTAACTCTGTTCACTCTTATGCTGATGATTCAACTCTAAATTCTTCTACTCATTTCAAATCTGCTCCCTCTTTTGCTTCTAGACTCGCTTCTCGTCTTCAACTTTCCGATTCTATTCTTGCCGATCTGGATGGAATTTCCCGGTGGGGACATAGCAACCTTGTGAAATTCAACTCTTTAAAAACTTAACTTCTTTACATCTCCCTCTCAAAAACACCTCCTAACTTTCCTATCCTCTTCGATGGCTCTCCCGTCTCACCTGTAAATAACATTAACATTCTTGGTCTAAACATAAACAACAAACTGTCTTGGAAACCACATATCACAATGGTTGCTAAAGCTGCCTCTAAGAAGCTGGGAGTTCTGTTCAGGTTGCGAGAGTTTTTTTCTTCTGAGCAGTTACTCCAGATATATAAGGGTCTTATTCGTTCTTGTATGGAGTACTGTTCTCACATTTGGGGGGGCTCTGGCTCCTCCTCTCTTCTGGATAGGGTTGAGTCAAAAGTTATGAGATTAATAAACTGTCCCCTACTTTCAAACTCTCTTGACCCTCTGTCTCTGCGACGTGACGTTGGCGCGCTATCTCTTTCTCTACAGGTACTACAATGGCAGGTGCTCGAGGGAATTGGCCTCTCGCATTCCTCCACCGTTGCGTCGTCCTCGTTGCACGAGGGGTGCCCTGCTTTCGCACCAATTTTGTGTGGACGTAGGGAATCCCAGGCTAGCCCGTTGTGGTACCTCCTTCTTTCCAGCCACCTCTATTCTGTGGAATTCTCTACCATCTTCTATTTTTCCAACTGTATTTAATCTTCCACTCTTCAAGTCTTCCGTCTGTGCCCACCTGAGGGCTGTGCGTTAGGTGTGTGTGTTTGTATGAGTTTTGTCCTTGTGTGTGTGCCCCCTCCTTGAAAAAGGCTCTGCCCGTGAGTGGTGGCGTTTTGTAAAAAAAAAAAAAAAAAAAAAAAAAATTGAAAATATTTTATTTCATATTGCAAAAGAGCTACGACCTGGAGAAGAAATTTAACAATTACATACAATTACTAGAGCCTTAAGAAATCTAGGAATTAAAACATTAAAGGGGCATAGTTCATAATATAGATTTCAGAAGCATCTAAAAATTTTAATTTTTCAAATATCAAAATTAAGAAAAAAATTACATTTTTAAATTCATATTGAAAAAGAGTGACAACTTCGAGAAGAAATTCAACAATTACATACAATTACTAGTACCTTACGAAATGTAGATATTAAATCATCAAAGTGGTAGAGTTCATAATATAGGTCTCAGAAGCATCTAAAGATTTTAATTTTTCAAATATCAAAATTAAGAAAAGAACTACATTTTTTAAAAATTCATATTGCAAAAGCGTGACAACCTCGAGAAGAAATTCAAGAATTTTTTAACTTCTGGCATATTTTCAACTCTTTTGGAAGCTTATGTCCTTTGCACACCAGAGTATATATATATATATATATATATATATATATATATATATATATATATATATATATATATATATATATATATATATATATATATATATATATATATATATATATATATATATATATATATATATACTTTTAAAAAAAAGTAGAATTCAAGAAAATATTAAATTTGTTGGTATAAGATTGAAACTAAAATTAGGTGTTACAATATATTAAATAAAAAGTACAAATACTTTAAATAATATTATATATTTAAATTTGCAACATATATTTATAAATACACTAGAACATAATAGTTATATATGTAAAATCTGCGTAATTTTTAAAAATTTGCAATTATTGTATATTTCCAAATTTTGGTACATAATATTTCATGAAGTATTTAATAATATATATATATATATATATATATATATATATATATATATATATATATATATATATATATATATATATATATATATATATATATATATATATATATATATATATATATATATATATATATATATATATATATGATTATTTCACTTAAATCACTTTATATACATAAAAAATTTAAAACTCAACATGACGTTTGTGTTAGCCTCGTATGCAGATAAAGAAACCTTATATTATTGTCAATTTCAAAGTAACAGTTAAATCTTCTTCTGATTTCTCAAAATGCAAACATAAAGAAATAGAAATATTTTTTGAGTACATAATTGAAACTTGAATAGTTGCTCTCGAATATATCCATAATGAATTAATAACTGTTGAAAGTAACAAGTCTTTGATATCTGCAGTTATAAAGTCTTTAATAATGATTCAGTAAATTTCTACTTTAATAAGTCGTATAAAAGTGAATTAAATAAAACACCATCAACTTAACAATGTTATGCAATACTTGTACAGCTCGTTTTGAAAATCAGATCATTAATCGTCTATCGCAGAAGAACGCGAAGTTGAACCTTAGGTTAAAATATGTATACTGTTAATTATAAACAAGGATGATTTTGAAATTCACTAATATTTATTTAAATCCCTGTTTACACTGTTAGGATATAAATTCCTTTGTGAACAAATATTAAAAGCCAAAATAAAAAATAAAAACTCTTGAAAGTAAGGAAGTTTGGTTAGATATTGAAAAAAACATTCCTTTTCATAGTTCCTGATGAGAAGTTTTATTAAAATGAATGATCATTATCATGATATTACATAAAATTAAGGTTTATCAGAAATGAAATGTATATTTTAACAATCATGTGTACATTCAATATTCCATTCAATACTGCGTTCCAATTTGGCAACTATGGACGAATAAACTGCTTAAACAAAAAACTCAGTTAAAACAAAAAAAAAATTAGTAATATTAACATTGATATAGTCGAATCTATATTTGCACATGAAAAGAATTTCGTTTTCAAAATATATAACTGATTTTGTAAAAAAATATTCAACATATATGCAATCATAAACCAAAAAATATCTATTTGACCTGTCTTTTACAAAAAAAAACAACACGAAAAAATTTAATTTTTCAGAAACAGTAAAAGAAAACATACAAATGAATGATGACAGTAATGTACAAAGAAGACTTTCGTAAATAATTCTAACGATAAAGGAAATGAAAAAAATTCATTTAGGAAATGAAAATTTCAATCATTGAATTTACCTTTTTATTTTCCGATGAAAATGAAATAAATGAAAAAGTTAGAAAAACTAAATCATGTTCTAAGAAACACGCAAAAAAAACTGTAAAAGAAAAGAAATTTACAACAATTCTACACGATCGAACATAATTTCATAATAAAAAAAATAGAACAAAAATGTAAAAAAAAATTTAAATACATTGAATCAAAGTCAATTGATGAAAGATCCAATAATTGACTATGCAATACAAATGCAAATAATGATTTTGAAAACGAAAAATGAAGTAAAACTTGATAATACATGACATGTTTCTATTTTGTATTCACAGTTACTACACAACTCTAATTTCGAAGCACCAATAAGATACATTTAAGGGCAAAACGGTGTGCGAAATATAATTATCAATCATAAACAGCGAATATGAGAACAAAAGCAATTCTGATGTAACAGGAAAGCATTGGATGCTTATTGACAATCTTTAATGAAAAGGAAATTCTCTATTATACATTAAATGATCAGAACAACTTAAAGAAACATTTAATTAAAAGCCTTCTCTATGCAATTCATATAAGTAATGAATGAGGTTTTTTAGTGGATGAATATAAAATCTGCTAAATTATACGGACTCCACTACAACCCTATGGATGGGATTGTGGAATCTATGTTATAAACAACACTGAATACACTTACGAGCAAACAGACATGAAAAGAAGAAATTTTCATAAAACTCAGTAAAGAAATTAGAAGGAAACATTAAGTTGTTGAATTTCTAAAACATAAACAAAAATGTTGCAGCAAATACTAATGTTAAAGAGATATTTGCAAAATATAGCATTTTAAGAGCAAATCTGATAATCCTTACATTTTTGCAAACTACACTACATATAATAACATTATTCAACATCAATTAACAACAATGTCTTATAAAGCCATTACTTGCTACTATGCCAAATTTAAAAAAATGAATCAGTAACCATACTACAATTTTTTTTCGATGAAATTGATAAAATGCACATTTTCTCGCAAAGTTACTAGAAAAGACTACTAATGTAACAATTGACATTGAAGATTATTTTTATTATGAAATATATATATATATATATATATATATATATATATATATATATATATATATATATATATATATATATATATATATATATATATATATATATATATATATATATATATATACCTTGAAGATTCCTAGTCTAAAGAATTTATTAATTGAGTATTTGTTATTTATTTGAAAATATATATTTTATTGATATATTACAGAATTATTTTACAAAAATAGTCCCAACTTGTCCAATAACTATTGTTACGAAATACTTTAAGAATAGTAATTTTCAAAAATTCAAGAGCTGTAAAATTTTACTTATTGTAGGTAATATAGATATGAACTATAAGATTTTTTTTATATAAATAAAGTGTAAACAAATTTGTGTGCGATTAATACTCATTAATACTCATATTCATGACAATAAAATTTATGAAAGAAGACCACAAAGGGGTCTTGCAAGAACAAATAAAAAATTTCTAGAAAACATTGGTTAATTGCATAAGAGAAAGCTATCTCAGCTGGAAATATGACTGAAATACCTTCAACTACTATGTTGAGAAATATCAAGTACGAAGTTAATAAAAGAAACGATTTACATGAAGACGACATTGTGGCCTTAGATGTTCAACGACACATTTTGAAAGATAAAGAAGAGAAAAAAATTGCCAGGAGTCAATATGACGATATTATAGTTTCCATTTGCAATTTTTTTGGCATATGAAGAACACTTTAAGAATTTTAATATGACACAAACGTAGAAAATTAAATTTTTTTTTCTGATGGAACTGGTTTTCTAAAATCAATGCTCCTATATAAAGTTCCAAACTTTAAAAGAAAACTTTAATATACTGCGGCAGCTCGTGTTGAATTTTCAAACAATTACCAGTTACTTCTTGCATAGCTTCGAAACACACAGATAATTGAATTTCATTATATTTTAATGGCAATGATAATGCAAATTTGCTATCTAATATTATTCACTAAACACAAATCATAACTGTTGATACAAGCAAGGCTATATTGCTGCAACAATGATAGAGTAACTTAATACATTACTAAATTTTATTAAACAGAAGTAAAAAAAAATACCATAACAATTCAATACAGTTGGATACATATGTATAATTCATTATTAAAAAAAAATTATGACAGCTTTAATTAAGAAAGAAAATTTACAAATAAATGAATGTATGAATTCTAAGTATCATTTTTATTCATTAAGTAAATTGATAATTTTTTAAGACAATTTGTATTTACATCCTAAATTAAACTTTAGCGATATAATAACTATTAATTCAATGAAAATAAAATACCTTACAATGAAATGTAAATTAGAAATTAAAGAACTTTTTCCAATGTTTACTATGCGATTCATAAAAATAGTATTACAAATCCTAGAATATTCGAGAAACAGATCATCAATATGTAATATAATAAAAATTATTATAATTAAAAAAGGAAAGAAATTGCCAACACAAGAGGAACACTTTAACAACCTTGTTTTTAATCAATAATATTATCCAAACTTCAATCAAATACGTTCATTACTGAATTAAAAAACTGAATTTTGATTTTGTAAAGTAATCTTTTGTTTTAAGTTTAAAAGTATATTTGAGGGATATATATATATATATATATATATATATATATATATATATATATATATATATATATATATATATATATATATATATATATATATATATATATATATATATATATATATATATATATATATATATATATATATATATATATATATATATATATATATATATATATATATGTTTCGTTCACCAAAATTTAAATTAACATCATCAAATCTCTTAAACATCTTTCTCTTGCCTCCTTTATTAGTTTTGTCATTTACCAATGTTCAAAATATTTTTTTCATATTCCATTAAATCTGTAATTTAATATATATATATATATATATATATATATATATATATATATATATATATATATATATATATATATATATATATATATATATATATATATATATATATATATATATATATATATATATATATATATATATATATATATATATATATATATATATATATATATATATATATATATATATATAGTAATTCGGAAATGCGGGACCTTTCCAATCCGAATTCGAAATCTCATCCGAATCGTTCGAATCCGAATGAAATACAAATCCAAATGATTATCGAATATCTCGAATCAGAATCCATGAAAGAAATTTCGATTTCGGATCCCAATTCTCCCATCACCTATATATATATATATATATATATATATATATATATATATATATATATATATATATATATATATATATATATATATATATATATATATATATATATATATATATATATATATATATATATATATATATCACTCTTGCTCTCAAACGGTAGAATGATTAACTCATGTGTTTGAGGGCGCCGGTTCGATCCCACTTGGGGTTATACTAGAAAAAAGTTCCTCTCAGCTAACAGTGCGATGACCGTGATATGTGAACTTTTATATATATATATATATATATATATATATATATATATATATATATATATATATATATATATATATATATATATATATATATATATATATATATATATATATATATATATATATATATATGAATTATAGAAATGAAATTTGAACTTACCAGTTTTTTTCCTGATGTCTTTTTCTTTAATTGTAAATATGTATCCATATTAAATTTGTCCGTGTTGTCAAATTTAAAGAATGGTTTTTTCCTATTGTTAATCTTTATTATCTAAAAATTTCTAAGCATTTATCAATTATAATTTAAGAAAATTTGTGAGTAATAACAAGAGGTCATATATATATATATATATATATATATATATATATATATATATATATATATATATATATATATATATATATATATATATATATATATATATATATATATATATATATATATATATATATATATATATATATATATATATATATATATATATATATATATATATATATATATATATATATATATATATATATATATGTATAAAAATTCATGAAGTTTAAATTTCCAAAAAAAAAAAAAAAGTTAAAGTAAGTACTAATGAAATTGTTTTGCATATTTCGAAAATCAATTAGCATTACTTTATTGTCAGTCAACAGGCCGTAGGAATTAACTCATAAAAGAATAAGTTCGGCGTCAATTGCATTTGAGATTTCATTTTAGTTTGCTTATTAATAGGAAAGTCTGTTTCCAGTGAAGATTTTGTCATTATATACTTGTCTTTTTTTCAGTAATATTCAAATATAACTTTGAAGCAGGTCTTTGAAAAGTATTTTAAAAATTCTTCGATTTCTAAATGAAATAGAAATTTCATTGCTGAATAAAAATATAAAGCCACAAATTTTTTCAAATTTCGTGCGGAATTCTTGTTAACCTCTGCGACCCGACGTTCTTGAAGACGTGACGCAGCATTTATTACACTCATACCCAAAATTTGTATTTTAATTAATAGATAATATTCTTCTGGATTCATAAAATTTAAAGTTAAATGTTTACTACATTTCAAGTTACATTTAATTATTTTTTTAAAAAAAATATGCCATTCGTTAAATTCATTGCCTTTGCTAGCGTTCGTTATTATTATCATTATGATTGGTATTATAACTTTTATAATTGTCATTTTCATTATTATAATTAATAGCATAAAACTTATTATTTGTATTAATATTATTATTTTTTATTTTAATTTTTAATAATATTTAAATTAAACAAATTTATATTTTGAATACTATTAGCTTAGTTAATTTCATTGCAAATTTTATTATTTTAATTTTTATTTTTTTTTTTTTTTTTTTTTTTTTTTTTTTTTTTTTTTTTTTTTTTTTTTTTTTTTTATTTTTATTAATATTATTTGCAATATCAGTCTAGTCTTTGGAATGCATTAATTTTCATAATAATTTTAATGTATTATTATAATTTTGTTTATTTTTAATAGTATTATAATAGTTTTTATTTATAATATTATTATTATTATTATTATTATTATTATTATTATTATTATTATTATTATTATTATTATTATTATTATTATTATTATTATTATTATTATTTTTTTATTTTTTATTTTTTTTTTGCTTTCAATAATAACATTATATTTTAATTAATATAATCCATACAGTAGAAATTACTATCACAATAATGTTAAATTGAGTTTATTTATTTACAAATAACTTCCATAGTTAAAATTGTTTCATTTTTTTCCATGAAATATTAATAGTTAATAATTTTATATATTTATTTTTTCGCAATTGGTACATAAATAATTTTTCTTAATAACATTTTTAACACAAAGTATATGATACCAATGCCTGCAGAATTGGCATTGTATCATTTTTATTGTTCTATTTTTAGAAATTTTTTTATAATAACAAGGTTTCGCATTACAAGACTTCCACTGATCATTGTAAATTGATGTTGAAATAACGTTATTATATGTACTACGTTTTTCCAGAAATTTTGAATTTTTATACTTGTCTTTTAAATAGTCGCATTTTGCAATCATATCATCTACCTTTTTTTTTGTCTGCTGTAACGTTTCTTTTTGGTTTTGGGAATTCAAAAGCTTTAAGTTCTCTTCTAATCTCTTCACGGCGTTTTACGAAATTTTCATTTCTTTTCAGGTCTGTTTGATTCAAAATGCATTCAACGTTGTTTATAACGCAAATTCCGCAATCCCATCCATTAGGTTGTTGTGGTGTGTCTTTAATATAGTTGAGTTTATATTCATCTAATATAAAGGGACATTCATTACTTATATGAACTGCATATAGGAGGTTTTTTAATGTATCCTTAACAAGTTTTGACAATTTGATGCTCTTTAAAGAATTGTATAGTTTTAGTTCCTTATCATTAAAGTTTAAGCATCCAATGATTTCCTACATTACCAGAGTTGTTTTGGTTTTCATATTGACTATTTATGGCAACTAGTAAGTTGTCTTTTTCCATAAGGTTTTTCCTGTACATATATCTAATCGGTACTTCAAAATTGGAGAAAATTGAAATATTTTCAATTTTTCCTAAATATTGATCATTTAAAAAGAAATCTTTAGATGCTTTTGAGATCTATATTGTGAACTCTGCCACTTTGACGATACAATATCTAGATTTTCTAAGGTACTCGTAATTGCATGATATTGTTGAATTTCTTCTCGAGGTCGTCACTCTTATGCAATATGAATTTAAAAAATGTTATTTTTTCCTTAATTTTGATATTTGAGAAAAGAAAATCTTTAGATGCTTCTGAGATCTATATTGTGAACTCTGCCACTTTGACGATACAATATCTAGATTTTCTAAGGTACTAGTAATTGCATGTAATTGTTGAATTTCTTCTCGAGGTCGTAACTCTTTTGCAATATGAATTGAAATATTTTCAATTTTTTCTTAATTTTGATCATTTAAAAAGAAATCTTTAGATGCTTCTGAGATCTATATTGTGAACTCTGCCACTTTGACGATACAATATCTAGATTTTCTAAGGTACTAGTAATTGCATGATATTGTTGAATTTCTTTTCGAGGTCGTAACTCTTTTGCAATATGATTTAAAATATTTTCAATTTTTCCTTAATTTGGATGCTTTTGAGATCTATATTGTGAACTCTGCCACTTTGACGATACAATATCTAGATTTTCTAAGGTACTCGTAATTGCATGATATTGTTGAATTTCTTCTCGAGGTCGTCACTCTTATGCAATATGAATTTTAAAAATGTTATTTTTTCCTTAATTTTGATATTTGAGAAAAGAAAATCTTTAGATGCTTCTGAGATCTATATTGTGAACTCTGCCACTTTGACGATACAATATCTAGATTTTCTAAGGTACTAGTAATTGCATGTAATTGTTGAATTTCTTCTCGAGGTCGTAACTCTTTTGCAATATGAATTGAAATATTTTCAATTTTTTCCTAAATTTTGATCATTTAAAAAGAAATCTTTAGATGCTTCTGAGATCTATATTGTGAACTCTGCCACTTTGACGATACAATATCTAGATTTTCTAAGGTACTAGTAATTGCATGATATTGTTGAATTTCTTTTCGAGGTCGTAACTCTTTTGCAATATGATTTAAAATATTTTCAATTTTTCCTTAATTTGGATGCTTTTGAGATCTATATTGTGAACTCTGCCACTTTGACGATACAATATCTAGATTTTCTAAGGTACTCGTAATTGCATGCTATTGTTGAATTTCTTCTCGAGGTCGTAACTCTTATGCAATATGAATTTTAAAAATGTTATTTTTTCCTTAATTTTGATATTTGAGAAAAGAAAATCTTTAGATGCTTCTGAGATCTATATTGTGAACTCTGCCACTTTGACGATACAATATCTAGATTTTCTAAGGTACTAGTAATTGCATGTAATTGTTGAATTTCTTCTCGAGGTCGTAACTCTTTTGCAATATGAATTGAAATATTTTCAAATTTTTCTTAATTTTGATCATTTAAAAAGAAATCTTTAGATGCTTCTGAGATCTATATTGTGAACTCTGCCACTTTGACGATACAATATCTAGATTTTCTAAGGTACTAGTAATTGCATGTAATTGTTGAATTTCTTCTCGAGGTCGTAACTCTTTTGCAATATGAATTGAAATATTTTCAATTTTTCCTTAATTTTGATCATTTAAAAAGAAATCTTTAGATGCTTTTGAGATCTATATTGTGAACTCTGCCACTTTGACGATACAATATCTAGATTTTCTAAGGTACTAGTAATTGCATGTAATTGTTGAATTTCTTCTCGAGGTCGTAACTCTTTTGCAATATGAATTGAAATATTTTCAATTTTTCCTTAATTTTGATCATTTAAAAAGAAATCTTTAGATGCTTCTGAGATCTATATTGTGAACTCTGCCACTTTGACGATACAATATCTAGATTTTCTAAGGTACTAGTAATTGCATGTAATTGTTGAATTTCTTCTCGAGGTCGTAACTCTTTTGCAATATGAATTTGAAATATTTTCAATTTTTAATTAATTTTGGATGCTTTTGAGATCTATATTGTGAACTCTGCCACTTTGACGATACAATATCTAGATTTTCTAAGGTACTCGTAATTGCATGATATTGTTGAATTTCTTCTCGAGGTCGTCACTCTTATGCAATATGAATTTAAAAAATGTTATTTTTTCCTTAATTTTGATATTTGAGAAAAGAAAATCTTTAGATGCTTCTGAGATCTATATTGTGAACTCTGCCACTTTGACGATACAATATCTAGATTTTCTAAGGTACTAGTAATTGCATGTAATTGTTGAATTTCTTCTCGAGGTCGTAACTCTTTTGCAATATGAATTGAAATATTTTCAACTTTTTCTTAATTTTGATCATTTAAAAAGAAATCTTTAGATGCTTCTGAGATCTATATTGTGAACTCTGCCACTTTGACGATACAATATCTAGATTTTCTAAGGTACTAATAATTGCATGTAATTGTTGAATTTCTTCTCGAGGTCGTAACTCTTTTGCAATATGAATTGAAATATTTTCAATTTTTCCTTAATTTTGATCATTTAAAAAGAAATCTTTAGATGCTTCTGAGATCTATATTGTGAACTCTGCCACTTTGACGATACAATATCTAGATTTTCTAAGGTACTAGTAATTGCATGTAATTGTTGAATTTCTTCTCGAGGTCGTAACTCTTTTGCAATATGAATTGAAATATTTTCAACTTTTTCTTAATTTTGATCATTTAAAAAGAAATCTTTAGATGCTTTTGAGATCTATATTGTGAACTCTGCCACTTTGACGATACAATATCTAGATTTCCTAAGGTACTCGTAATTGCATGATATTGTTGAATTTCTTCTCGAGGTCGTCACTCTTATGCAATATGAATTTAAAAAATGTTATTTTTTCCTTAATTTTGATATTTGAGAAAAGAAAATCTTTAGATGCTTCTGAGATCTATATTGTGAACTCTGCCACTTTGACGATACAATATCTAGATTTTCTAAGGTACTAGTAATTGCATGTAATTGTTGAATTTCTTCTCGAGGTCGTAACTCTTTTGCAATATGAATTGAAATATTTTCAATTTTTCTTAATTTTGATCATTTAAAAAGAAATCTTTAGATGCTTCTGAGATCTATATTGTGAACTCTGCCACTTTGACGATACAATATCTAGATTTTCTAAGGTACTAGTAATTGCATGATATTGTTGAATTTCTTCTCGAGGTCGTCACTCTTTTGCAATATGAATTGAAATATTTTCAATTTTTTCTTAATTTTGATCATTTAAAAAGAAATCTTTAGATGCTTCTGAGATCTATATTGTGAACTCTGCCACTTTGACGATACAATATCTAGATTTTCTAAGGTACTAGTAATTGCATGATATTGTTGAATTTCTTCTCGAGGTCGTAACTCTTTTGCAATATGAATTTAAAATATTTTTTTTCAATTTTTATTTAATCTTTAGATGCTTTTGAGATCTATATTGTGAACTCTGCCACTTTGACGATACAATATCTAGATTTTCTAAGGTACTAGTAATTGCATGTAATTGTTGAATTTCTTCTCGAGGTCGTAACTCTTTTGCAATATGAATTTTAAAAATGTTATTTTTTCTTTAATTTTGATCATTTGAAAAAGAAATCTTTAGATGCTTCTGAGATCTATATTGTGAACTCTGCCACTTTGACAATACAATATCTAGATTTACTAAGGTACTAGTAATTGCATACTAGTAATTAAATTTTATTAATTTATATTAATTTAATTGAATTCTTTTTAATAATTAATTTATTTAACTAATTAATTTAATTTTATAACTTTAATTAATAATTTAATAATTTTTATTATTTTAAATAATACTATAGTTTTTAAATTAATTTATTTAACTAATTAATTTAATTAAATTTTAAAGATTTATTTTAGTTTTATTAATGTTTCTTAATTATTAAATTAGTTTATTTAACTAATTAATTTAATTAAATTTTATTAATTTATTTTAATTAAATTAATACTTCTTAATTATTAAATTAATTTATTTAGCTAATGAATTTAATTAAACTTTATTAATTTCATTAATATTTATTAATTTAATTAATACTTCATAAATTTTAAATTGATTTATTTAACTAATTAATTTAATTAAAACTTTTTAATTATTAAATTAACTTATTTAACTAATTAATTCAATTAAATTTTATTAATTTAATTAATTTTTATTAATTTTTTTTTTTTTTTTTTTTTTTTTTTTTTTTTTTTTTTTTAAAATTTAATTAAATTTTATTAATTTATTTTAATTTTATTAATACTTCTTAAATATTAAATTAATTTATAATTTTCAAATAAATTTATTTAAGTAATTTAATTAAATTTTATTAATTTATTTTAATTTTTTTTATAATTTAAATTAAAAAATTTTAAAAAATTATTTTAATTTTTATTAAATTTATAATTATTAATATTAATTTAAATAAAAATAAATTAATTAATTTATTTAAGTAATTAATTTAATTAATCATTTTATCAATTTCATTGATAATTTAATTAATTTAATTAATACTTCATAATTATTAAATTAATTAATTTTATTAATTTAAATAATTTATAATTTTTAAATTAATTTATTTAACTAATTAATTTAATCAAGTTTTATTAATTTATTTTAATTTTATTAATACTTCTCAATTATTAAATTAATTTATTTAACAAATTAATTTAATTAAATTTTTTAATTTCATTAATAATTTAATTAATTTTTAATTTTATTAATACTTTATAATTTTTAATTAATGTATTTAACTAATTAATT
>SEYY01018058.1:0-15014 GCA_009176605.1 Armadillidium nasatum
CTCTCTCTCTCTCTCTCTCTCTCTCTCTCTCTCTTTCAAAGGAATACATTTGAAACCTTCTTCCATTCCAATTATTCTTCGAATTTATTATTCTCTTCCATTGTTCTTCCATTAAACAAGCTCTAAAGTGTTTCGAGGCTTTGTTACGAAACCTTCAAAACGTTTTCATCTTGATGCCAATTGTCTGATCTGTTTAGGGACATTATTCGTAAATGAGTTGAAATCTAAGCTTTTTTCTTCAACATGTCTTATTCTTACTCTCTTCAAACTGTTTCATTCTACCTAACTGATGCTTTTTTCCATTTAATTTCAGTTTTACAACTGACTTTAATTTTTTAAATATTCTTGTCGCATGCATACTCCATTGAGGTGGAACTCGTACATGCCTTTCTTTCTTTTCACAGATTTAATTTTAATTTCAATTAATAAATTTTCTAGTTCATACCTCGTTTTCTAAAAAAAAAAAAAAAAAAACTAAATATATATATATATATATAATATATATATATATATATATACTATATATATAATGTAATATATAATATATATATATATATATATATATATAATATATATATATATTACAAATAAATATGGTCAGAGGAGGAGAGCGAGAAATGGTTTGGAGTGAAACCGGGTGAGCAGGTAGTGTTTGTCACTATTGCTTTTCGCATTGTACCTGGACAGCTGTCTTAAAAATTAGCATAAGAGAAAATAAAGAACACACATTGGTATATGCGAATGATGCGGCAGTGGTAACATCAGGAACTGAGGATCTTCAGGAAAAGCTGTGAATGGGTGGAATGATGGGTTAAATTCTATGGGCCTGAAGATAAACAGAGAGAAAACAGAAGTAATATAAATAGCTAGGGAGAAGAGATAGTTGCGAACATAGAGGGAACTAGACTTAAGGAGGCGAATAAATTTAAATACTTGGGTGTGGTGTTTGACGAAAAAGGAAGACTGGATGATGAGATGAGGGAGAGAATAGGAAGATTCTCAAAAAATGTGAGAATGTTGTATCTGCTACTAAAGGAGAGAGTAATAAGTACTAGTATATAAAAGTACTAATATATAAAAATACTGAGAACAATATTGTTGTACGGTTCAGAATGCTGGACAATAAATACAGTGCATAAGACCAGAATTGAAGCCTCTGAAATGAGAGTACTCAGTCATCAGGGGAGTATCTCTGAGAGATAGGATGAGGAGTAAACTGGTGAGAGAGGAACTTGGGTTGGAATCAATTTTGGAATGCGTAGAAAGAAACCAGCTGAGATGGTTTGGTCATGTGAAGAGAATGGGGAAGGGAGAGAGACCGAGAGAGATGCTTGAATGGAGACCAGAAGGAAGGAGACAGTCATGAAGACCAAGGAAGAGATGGATAGAGGAGGTGGAAGAAGCCATACAATGAAGGAGAAAGATACTGGAAGAGGTGGAAGACAACCAAATGTTTGAGGACAGAAAGGAGTGTAGAAGATTCTGGAGGAGTAGTACTAAACAGGCGCCAGCCTACCGGTTTTGATGATGATGATGTGATGAGATATATTACAAAAATAATGACAAAAAAAAGTCGCAGACGAATTTTCCAAATAATTCCTTATTTGAAAATAAATTGGTGAAGTATTTTTTTTACAAGTAATATGTTCCTTTCTGTGATGGAAATTTTGTTCTGATAAATCTGTATTATTCTGTTTTGGCATTCGTTATTTTCTTGCAATACAATAAAGTTTGAAACTCTTATTACTCTCATTTTCTCTATTTTATCTGATATATATATATATATTAGTGATGGATCGGATGTCATATTTTCCAATTATAATGCGGACTATGATATATATATTAAATATGAGGTATATTAATAATATATATATATATATATATATATATAATATATAATATATATATATATATATATTATATATATATTATATATTATATATATATATATATATATATATATATATATATATATATATTATATATCACTTCCCTCGTGAGTGGCCCGCCATTCTTACAAACATACACTATTCTTACCTTCAACGCTTTCACCACCTCCTCCACTCTGTCTCCACAAATCTTCTACCCTCGTCTAAACTCAAATTCCTTCCATCAAAATCACTCTCACTCCATCCATCCATCTCCACTTCGGCCTTCCCCTCCCCCTACTTTCCCTATCTACATCGGATCTACGTACCTTGCCAACCATTCTGTTCTCTTTATTCTTCACATATGTCCAAACATTTTAGCACCCTCCTCCTCTTATCAATTACACCCCTCTTCCATTACACATCTCCCTTATTCTTCATTTCTAATCCTATCAATCCTTCTCAATTTATATATCGCTCTCAATCTTTCATCTCAAAGACATTGAAACTTTTTCTCGACCGAGAACTTATCGTCTATGTTTCACACACATACAATACAGGAGGTGAACACATACATTCAAACATTCTTATCTTTATTTCTTTCGAAATTTTTCCTTTCTTCCATACTTTTCTTAGGCCCCCCAATACTTTCATTCCTTCTACCACTCTGTTCTTTTTCTTTTTCCCCCACCCACCTTCCACCAAACATTAAATATTTGATTCATTTCTTCCTCAAGTTTCCTTCTTACACTTCTACAAACCAATTCCTCCCTCCACATCCTCATCCCCACCTCCTCATAACTTTATTCTTCGCTGGATTGAATTTCAATCTCGTGTTTGCACATTTCCCTTCAAACTCTCTCACAAGTATTCTCATCTTTTCTCCAGATTCTGCCACCAACACATGCCGCATCATCTGCAAAAAGTAAAACATTCACTTCACATTCACTCTCCATATTTCTCAACGTAATACTCTTCCCTTCTCTCTCCATTTTAAATAACATGGAAATATTACAAACTCCTGTCTCAATCCCACTCCTATGCTAAACCAATCCGATAGTTCTCTCTTCACCCTCACTCTTGATCTACAATTCGCATATTTATATATATATAATATAATATATATATATATATATATATATATATATATATATATATATATATATATATATATATATATATAATATATATATATATATATATATATATATATATATATATATATATATATATATATAATATATATATATATATATATATATATATATATATATATATATATATATATATATATATATATATATATATATATATATATATATATATATATATATATATATATATATATATATATATAGTATATATGCGGATATAATTTTGGAGAGGTATATGCGGATATATTATATATATATATTGCGGATGTTGAATTAAAGTGCGGATATTATGTTGAATTGCGAAAATATGCGGATGCGGATGCGGATATTTTTGTGCGGATATTCCGCATCCGCGCATCGGATGCGGATGCGGATGCATCATATATATATATATATATATATATATATATATATATATATATATATATATATATATATATATATATATATATTATATATAATATATATATATATATATATATATATATATATATATATATATATATATATATATATATATATATATAAATTTTTTTTTACTTACAACCTTTCCCACAATCGTGGGGTGGTATCTATCGCAGGCCACATCCGTCCAAACACTCACCCCTTCACAAATCTTTTCGATTCATTCCCATCCTCTGTCAACCGCACACCCTCCTCCCAATTCATCCCTCTATCCCTTAACAGCTCCTTGACATTACTCATCCAACTTCCCCTCGGTCTCCCCCTATCTCTTACACCCTCCTCTTTTGAAACAAATACCTTTTTAGCTATTCTCTCTTCATTCATCCTACAAACATGTCCAAACCATCTCAGCTTACTTTGTTCAGCTCTCTCAACCAAGCTCTTTCTCCATCCACACATTTCTATTATTCTAACATTCCTGATTCTATCTCTTCTACCAACTCCACAAACCGCTCTCAGACCTTTCATTTCGAAAACTTCTATTTTTTTCCTCTTTCTAGCGTTCAACCCCCACACTTAACTTCTATACATAACCACCGGTATACAGCATCCCTCAAACATTCTCACCTTCACCTCACTTGGTAACCTTCCTCTATCCAAAATATCCCTCAAACCACCTAACACCTTCTCCCCTTCTCTTATTCTATGATCAACTTCATCACTCATACTTACATCAGCCTCTCAAAATAAATAAATATAATATATATATATATATATATATATATATATATATATATATATATATATATATATATATATATATATATATATATATATATATATATATATATATATATATATATATATAAATGACGTCACTATGCAACAAAATACACACACAAGCACACATAGAAATTAATTTACTCACAAATGCAATAGCGTAGGTGTATGTTAATATAAGTAGGTTAGAAAATTAAGTTACGGTCGGAATTTTATATATATATATATATATATATATATATATATATATATATATATATATATATATATATATATATATATATATATATTATATATATATATATATAGGGGGAGGACATGGCGCCGTCAGAAGCGATGAAAGTACCCCCCACTGGGCTTAACACACGGGGTGATAGGATGGGCTAGACCATTCCGTTTCACTCCGTTGCCCTTTGGTTCGTTCCTTTTCGCGTTTCATCTTCTCAGAGGGTCTCTAGTGTACCCTTGACTCACATTGGAGTGCCTATGCTTCAACCTTCCTCCTTCTTCACATGTGTCCTACAAATTTACAAACGCTTACACTTACATTACTTATTAAATGAATCAAAAATGCTAAAACATAAATCTGCCTCAGAGAATCCAAGAGGGGCGGATTCCAAAAATAGCCCCTCATCCACTCCTTCCCCCATCACCAATTGGGAGTTGGTGGCCTCCGGTGATGGGGTTGGCGCCACCAAGACCTCTATGCCGACTTGCCCTGGTGCACGGTCTTCGTTTTTCATTAATTTCTGCAACATTCGCGGTCTTTTTTCTAATCTCCACTTTGTCGAACACCACCTCTCTTCTTCTAGATCTCATCTCTTGTTCTTAACTGAAACTCAGGTGTCTGGGTGCTTCTGACAGCAAACCCTACTTTGTTTCCTCCTACTGTCTCTATCCTCAATTCTCAGACAAAGGCGGATGTTGCGCATATGTGCATATGTGTTGTCTGTTCTCGTGTCTCTAATATGGAGTCTTCTGAATTCTCTACTTTATGGCTTAAACTTTCTTGCAACTACAACTAAATTCATTTGTTCTGTCTACTTATCTCCTAACTCTACAGACTATCCAAAATTCTTCGACTATCTTAACTCCAAAACAGAACACATTCTTTCCACTTCTCCTTTCTCCGAAATCATCATTTTAGGTGATTTCAATGTTCACCACCGCCAATGGCTTTCATCTAGTTCTCATGATCCAGCTGGTGAACTCGCTTTCCAATTTTCTATCCAGAACAACCTTGAGTAGTTGGTGCATCTCCCTACCCGTATCCCTGACCGTCTTGGTAATGAACCCAATATTCTAGACCTTTTTCTAACTTCTAATACTTTTCCTTATACTGTAAAACACTTTCACCCTCTGGGTTCATCCGATCATCTTCTTATCTCTGTATCTTGTCCTGTCTCTTCAAGTCTTCCGCAAGAACGACTCCCACCTTCGGCGAGCAGACGCTTCTAGCATTTCGGTGCCACTAACTGGTCTAACTTGCGGTCGTACTTTTCTGATTTTCCATGGAATGTTTACTGCTTCCGCGAGAGGGATCCCTAGGAGTGTACAGGGAGCATAACTGAGATGATTCTCTCTGGCATGGAGGCGAGCATTCCATATTCTTTCCCTTCCACTAAATCTAATAAACCTTGGTTTAACTCTGCTTGTTCTCGTGCTATCAGCCACAGGATGCTGTCTTCAGGGATTACCATCGTTTACAAACTCCAGAAACTCAAGCAACATATTTCATCCCGGAATCGTGCAAAATCTATTCTTCGAGATACAATAAACTCTCTTCTCCGTATAAAATGCTATAATCTTTCTGGCTCCTCTTCCTCTCGCTCTTTCTGGCATTTTGCAAAAAAATGTCAACTCTAACTTTGCTTCTTCCTCTTTCCCTCCTCTAGTATCTTCTGACGGTTCAACCGCCTTTTTACTTTCCACTAAAGCTGAACTCTTTGCTCAAATTTTTGCCTTAAATTCAACCTTAGACGATTCAGGAGCTGTTCCTTCTCCTTCAACCCCCTCCAACTCATTTATGCCTAAAATTGTAATTTCTTTTAAAGACGTCACTTCTGCTCTCTCTGAGCTTAACACTAAAGGAGGTGTACGGTCCTGATGGTATTCATCCCATGAAACCTGCGCTTTAGAGCTTGCACCCTGCCTTGTTAAACTATTTCTTCTATGTCTTTCTACTTCATCCTTCCCTTCTTGCTGGAAACGTGCGCTCATTCAGCCTGTGCCGAAGAAGGGGGACCCCTCTCAACCCTCTAACTACCGTCCAATTTCTCTAACCTTCCGTTCTTTCTAAAGTTTTCGAATCTATCCTTAACAAGAAGATTTGAAAACATCTCAATTCTTCTAATCTTATCTCTAAACGCTAGTATGATTTTCGTAAGAAACGCTCTACTGGTGATCTTCTTTCCCTTCTCTCTGACTTTTGGTCCTCCGCTCTTCGACATTTCGGTGAATCTTTTGCTGTGGCGCTGGACATATCGAAGGCTTTCAATAGAGTCTGGCACAAAGCTTTGATTTCTAAACTTCCCTCTTTCGGAATCTATCCTTCTCTCTGATTTCTTTTCTGGTCATTCTATAGCAGCTGTTGTAGACGGCCACCGTTCATCCTATAAATCTATTAATAGTGGTGTTCCTCAAAGATCTGTCCTATCACCAACACTTTTTCTTCTTTTCATTAATGACCTTCTCTCTATTACTTCATCTCCTATCCACTCCTATGCTGATGACTCTACCCTTCATTACTCTTTTTCATTTTGAAAGGTGACGCCCCTCCCAGAAACAGGAATTAGAAGCAAAGAGAGTGACCTTGGAGCAACCAACCTCTCTCATTTCAAATTAGAGCAGAGAAAACATGATCGTTTTCAATGCCTCAAAAACTCAATTCCTCCATCTCTCTACTCGACACAATCTTCCACACAACTGCGATATCTTCTTCGAAAACAAACAACTCAAACCTTCATCTCTCCTTAATATTCTTGGTATTTCTTTTTCTCGTGATCTTCTTTGGAAAGATCACATTACCTCTCTTTCTAAACAAGCTTCTAAGAGGTTGGGTGTTCTGAGGCGCCTTCAGTATTTCTTCACACCACCCCAGTTGCTTGCTCTGTATAGAGGGTGTTGTTCGCTCCTGCATGGAGTATGCGTCACACATCTGGGGTGGTTCCACCCATACAGCTCTCCTTGGAAAAGGTGGAGTCTAGAGCTTTTCGCCTTATCAACTCTTCTGCTCTCACTAATTCTCTCCAATCTCTTTCTGCCCGTCGAAATGTTGCGTCACTCTCTCTCTCTATACTATCGCTATTACAATGGACACTGCTCTTCTGAACTCTCTCGTCGCATACCTCCTTCATTGAGAAGGGTTCGTGCAACTCGTCTATCTACACAGTCTCATCCTTTCTCTGTCCAACTCTCTGACCCTAGACTTAACCGCTTTTCTCAATCTTACATGTACTCTACTGGTAATGTCTGAAACACACTTCCTGCATCTATTTTCCCAACTTCCTATGACTTAGGCACCTTCAAACGCCGTGTATCAGGTCATGTCTGCCTTTAATTTGACTCTGTTCCCGACTTTGCCCCTAACTCTGGTGGAATATTAGTAGGCCTCTGGCCTTTGCCCACCAGAGGTGAAATATATATATATATATATATATATATATATATATATATATATATATATATATATATATATATATATATATATATATATATATATATATATATATATATATTATATATAGTTCTTTGCATGGCTCTAAGGACTGGGAACCCTTTTGAACCAGGTTTTATTCCCATGTACGATTGCAGGAATGATAAATTTCTGCAATCGACACCACCCTGCATCATGCGGGAATATGGTGCATTGTATATATATATATATATATATATATATATATATATATATATATATATATATATATATATATATATATATATATATATATATATATATATATATATATATATATATATATATATACGTTTATTTGTTGATAATATAATATAATGGTGGTTTTTTCGTTAGGTAAAAGGCAATATCAAAAAAGAGGTTCTCAATTTTCGTTTTGCCTCTCTGTCAAGACCCGCGGGACAAGCGTTTTATCTTCCCAATTATCAAGTCATTTTTTTCTTCGACAAGTAAAAATTGACCTCGATATTCGTTTATTCTTTTTCGATTGTCTCTTTTTATTCGTTTTATTTTTTCCTTTTTATTGTTTTTCTTTTTTTATTTTTATTTTAGTTTACCCTTCTCTATTTTAGATTATACTGTTTTCTTGTATAATGCTCGCTTTTTTATTATCATTTCAATTTTACTTTAACTTTTATACTTTATTTTAGTTTGTCGTCTAGAATAATAACGTAATTTTACAGTATTTATTACTGTAAATGTCCTGCGAGTTTTTACTAAGTTCTTTCTTTTATTTTTTGGCTTTCTTCATGAATTTAATTTTTATTTTAATCCCCTTTCTTTATATTTATTCTTTGGTATTTTTATATTTGAAGAGTGAAAAAAAAAAGATGGAGGCAGCGGGGTATCTGACCTTTTGTTTTAGTAAAGAAAAATAAATGAACATTATAGTAAACATGAGTATAAAAGTCGTTTTCTTCTTGATCGCCCATCGGAGAGTTTAAAACCAATTCCATTTCCACCAATAAGAAAAGCGGACAAAAGTGGACGGAACATGTTGCGCGGCCTGTTTGATTGATTGATTCTGTCACTTCTTCAATAAAATAGACTTTCTTGGAGCTTTGATCTTATTAGAGGCGATAGCTGTCTCAAGGAAGAAAATATCCCAGGAGGGAAGACAGTAAAGAATCTTCCTTCTTTGCAACGACGCCACATGGAACAAAGCGGTGGAAGGAGGTAACTCAATTGCAGATCACGAGAGTCAACAGAATAGCGTGGCGTATTCTCGAAAGCGAACATAAGTGGCCTTCTCACATTTCAGCTCGTAACCATATCGAGCGATTAAAAATTAATCTGAGAGCCTTGAATCTTATTTCAAGAAAAATTGTGAGACTTAATTTTACAAAATTCCTTCATAAAATTCTAAAACAAATATTTGAATAAACGCAACCTTAACTTCTCGAAACAAAGATGAAAAGATAATTTGTTTTATTCACTATTTTGCGGAAACGCTTTGTTTACTTGAGCAGTCTGCCGCGAAGCAACGATACAATTAAGTAACTTTTATCTCTCTTTTCATTGTAACTTTTAATATATTTTATTCGCGTTTTATACTTCCTGTTCCTATCTCCATTTATAATTTTTTTATTTTTTATTAATAAAACAAGTTTCGTAAACATTTCTTATTGAGTTTTTTTTTTGAGTTTTTCTTTTTTCTTTTTAACATTCTTCTTTTTTATCATTTTCTTTCCTTGTTTTTTTTTTTTTTTTTTTATTCTTCTTTTTTAGTTTTGATTTTAGATATTTGTCTTCATAACAATCTAAATTGTTTTAAAGATTTTAATTTATTTTTTTTAATGATTTATTTATATTTATTCTAGAATAAAGTTATATTTTATTTGTTTGCTCAACTATTTGTATAGCAGAGTAATTTGTTATTGCTTACCTAATTGCATTCCGTAAATCTTATTATTAAATATTAATGAGTTTTATAAGTAGATTGGTTAATATCTGAGTTTGCCAAGACACTTTCTTTTAACTCTTAACTTACACCATGAATAAAACATTAGATTATATTACATTAATTTCGGTTTACTTACTCTTCTTTGTAAATAAATCTGAAAACCCATTAGCATTGTCTTCCTATTCCCCAGTCCTCCTATTCTTCAGTCTCCCTATTCTCCCGTACTCATATTATATATTCCTCTCTTCCGAGTTGCTGTTCTTATTCCAACCTTTACCACCGGAATCGATTTCCCAAATCAGCGACTTTTCTCGAGTACGCATCCGAAGCTCATCGCAAAGTTAAGAGGAACAATTACGCATAAAAAGAAATCATGTGAAAAGTATCTTTTTTTTTTTTTTTTTTTTTTTTGTCCATTAAGGAGCTTCACAAAGAATTTGCCATATGGCTTATTATGAAAAGGGCTCGCAACGGTATTCAAGAAAGTGTAAAATGCTATAAAGTAGAAAAGTCTGAATATATATATATATATATATATATATATATATATATATATATATATATATATATATATATATATATATATATATATATATATATATATATATATATATATATATATATATATATATATATACTATAACCTTTCCCACAAACGTGGGGTGGCGTCTATCGCAGGTCACATCCATCCAAAAACTCACCCCTTCACCAATCTTTTCCATTCCTTCTCTGAAAACCCCCTGTTCCTCTCCTATTAACACATCCATCCCTACCCTACTCAATAAAATTCTTCCATGCACTTTCCCCACAACGCTGAGTAAACTTATTCCCCTATAACTCCCACACTCAAACTTATCAACCCTTTTCCTTTATACAAAGGAACCACACATGCATCCTGCCAATCTTGTGGTACCACACCCGTTGTCAGACATAAATTAAATTGTCTTAACATCCACTCTACCACACTCACACCCCCTTCCATCCAAACCTGTAGATTTACCTCTTTTCACTTTCCTCAAAGCCTTACCTATTTCTTCTATAAGAATTCCCCCTCAGACTCATCCACCATCCCTCCCCTGTCCCTCATCACAGCCACACTCATACCCCCCATTACATTCAACAACTTACTAAAATACTCCATCCATCTTGCTCCAACCTCCCTTTCTTCCATGTCTTATTTCTCCGTCTAAGCCCTTTATCAACCCTCCCCTCACCTCTCCTTTATTCCTTACCTTATTCACCTCCTTCCAAAACATCTTATTCCTTTCTCTAAATCCCTCCACTATTTTATTACCCCATTTTACATTTGCTCTTTCTTTCGCTCTTCTTACCTCTCTTTTAGCAATCTTTTTTTTTATCTTTATAAGCCTTTTTAGTATCCAAAAACTTTTCAAAAGCTATCTTTTTCACCCTCACAGCAATACTCACCTCCTCACACCACCATTCACTTCCTTTTCTTTTACACTTCCCTCCCACCCTACTTACTCCACAAACATTATTTGCACTCTTCTACCAACGATTCCCTTAACCTTCCCCATTCCTCCTCCACTCCCTCAACCGCACTCTCTTTTACCTCACCCCATCTTCAACTAAGCTCTCTTCTGAATTGCTTTCACACTCCGTTTTTCTCTAATCTCTTTACTTTCACAACTTCTTCTGCTCTACTTATACTCCTAATCTTCCTCCAACCTTCCCTTACTCTAATTTTGGCTAGCACCAAATAATGATCAGATATCCCTCTAGCAGCTCCTCTAAACACATTCACATCAAGTAATCTATCTCTTATTCTTCTCTTAATACATATTTAATCAAGTAAATCCCTTTCACCATTTACCCCACTAACAAAAGTTAACTTATGTTTCAACTTTTTAACAAACTAAGTATTCCCTATTATCAATCAATTCGCAACGCATACTTCTAATAGACTCTCCCCATTTGTATTTCTGTCTCTCACTCCAAACGAGCCCACCACCCCTCCTCCTCTGTTCACAACAACCATTTACATTCAACTGAACCTTTCTTAACTTCCATTCTCTCAGCCCGATATTATACAGTTCCACCCCACTGCAGGGATGAACCCTGCCCTCGCAGCCCCTTCCCTCGTCCCAAACCATATAATGTACTATATAATATACCTCTCTCTCTCTCTCTCTCTCTCTCTCTCTCTCTCTCTCTCTCTCTCTCTCTCTCTCTCTCTCTCTCTCTCTCTCTCTATATATATATATATATATATATATATATATATATATATATATATATATATATATATATATATATATATATATATATATATATATATATATATATATATATATATATATATATATATATATATATATATATATATATATATATATATATATATATATATATATATATATATATATATATATATATATATATATATATATATATATATATATATATATATATATATATATATATATATATATATATATATATATAGTCTAGCGTATGTGATAGTCGGGGAGTCATGGGTTCGATTCTCAGGGGGAAAACTTTTTAAGAAGTTTTCTTCCTCGATATTGGTCAAAAGTCCGAGCCACACGCACACACACATACGCATACACACACACAATACATATATATATATATATATATATATATATATATATATATATATATATATATATATATATATATATATATATATATATATATATATATATATATATATATATATATATATATATATATATATATATATATATATATATATATATATATATATATATATATATATATATATATATATATATATATATATATATATATATATATATATATATATATATATATATATATATATATATATATATATATATATATATATATATATATATATATATATATATATATATATATATATATATATATATATATATATATATATATATATATATATATATATATATATATATATATATATATATAGAAAGGTCTGAGAGCGGTATGTTGTGTAAGTAGAAGGGATAAAGTCAGGAATGTGAGAATAAAGGAGCAATATGCTTGGGGAAGGAGTATGGTTGAGAGAGCTGAGCAGAACATGCTGAGGTGGTTTGAGCATGTTTGTAGGATGAATGATAGGAGATTGGCTAAAAGGGAGTTTATATCGGAAGTTGAAGGTGTTAGAGGTAGGAGGAGACCCATGGGAGGTTGGGTAAGTGGGGTCAAGGAGTTATTAAGGAATAGGGGCTGGAATGGTGGGAGGGTATGCAGTTTGCGGAGGACAGGAATGAATGGAAAAGATTGGTGAAGGGATGAATGCTGGTATCAGTTGTGGCTTGTGGTAGTCAACACCTCACGTTTGTGGGAAGGGTTGTGAGTATAATATATATATATATATATATATATATATATATATATATATATATATATATATATATATATATATATATATATATATATATATATATATATATATATATCGGATATAAGGGAATATCAGATACCGAAAAAATTAATAACAGCAATAGAAAGCACATATGTTGATAGCATGTGTAAAGTAAAGACACACACCGGAAACAGTGATTGGTTTAGAATTACTACGGGGGTGAAGCAAGGTAGTGTGCTTACCAAAATATTGTTCATAATATATATGGACTATTGTGGAAGAATGGCACAAAGAAGAGTAAATGGGGAAATTTTTGGCTATGCAGACGACCTGGCCTTGTTCGCTGGTACTGAGGAAATTTTACAAGATATGATTGGAGTTTGGAATGACATTCTGAATGGGGCAGGAATGAGGATAAATGCGGACAAAACAGAAGTTATGGTGATGGGAAAGATGCAGGAAAATTTGAACGTGAGAGTGGGTGGCAGAGCGCTGAAACAGTCAGATCACTTTAAATATCTGGGAGTGTGTTTCGGATCTGAGAACAGTACAAGCCGTGAACTGGATGTAAGACGTGGCAAATTTAATAGCGCACTGATATCCTTATATCCGCTGATGAAGGATAGAAATGTCCCAAGGAAAGTAAAAACCATAATATACACTAGTATCCTGAAACCGATACTGTTGTATAGATATGAGGCGTGGTCCCTTAGTACAAGAGATAAAAGTAAAATCCAGGCATGCAAGATGAGGGTGTTGAGGGTGATTATGGGTTTGACGAGACGGGATAGAAGAAATGAGGATATAAGAGAGGAATTAGGAGTGGAAAACATATTAAAATTCATTGAGAAGGGACAGTTGAGATGGTTTGGGCATGTGAAGAAAATGGATGAGGTATTTGAGGAGATTTTATGAATGGAGGCCGATGGGGAGGAGAGGAGTTGGAAGACCGAGAATTAGATGGAAAGATAACATCAGGATGGCAATTGAGGGGAGAGGGGGAGACATCGAGGATGTGGAGGGGATGAGAAGATACGAAGACAGACAGCGGTGGAGGGATTTCGTGCAGGATTACTGACAGGCGCTCTGCGTCTACAGGAGCCTGGTGAGAAAGGGTTAGAATATATATATATATATATATATATATATATATATATATATATATATATATATATATATATATATATATATATATATATATATATATATATATATATATATATATATATATATATATATATATATATGTGTGTGTGTGTGTGTGTGTGTGTGTGTGTATGCAAAAAAAATGTATTAATAAAAAATCCCTAAGCAAAAATGTTATTCTGAAATTGAAAAAAAATTTATGACTGACGTTTATAATATAAATAATAAAATAAATAGACAAATAAGCAAATAAAATTAAAAATTAATTAATAAAAATATACATGCAATAAATCACGATTTTATCTGCTCGCTTGTCTTATATCATAAAGCAATTGAATTTGTATGGGAAAATTAAGAATAATTGTGAGTTTTGCCATGAGGGACCAAAATTTATGTTCAAACTCTATTGCTTTCGAACTCATATATATATATATATATATATATATATATATATATATATATATATATATATATATATATATATATATATATATATATATATATATATATATTATATATATATATATATATATATATATATATATATATATATATATATATATATATATATATATATATATATATATATATATATATATATATATATATATATATATATATATATATATATATATATATATATTTATATATATGTATATATATATATATATATATATATATATATATATATATATATATATATATATAT
>SEYY01018060.1:0-15000 GCA_009176605.1 Armadillidium nasatum
GAGAGAGAGAGAGAGAGAGAGAGAGAGAGAGAGAGAGAGATTTATGAGCATTAAAACATTTTTACATTTCACATATGAACATTCCTTTCAAAATAATATCGCAAGTTAGCCATTTTAAAATCTTGGGTGTAATTTTTCTTGCGAATTCAAATGAATTTGAAAAATTTAATTGAAAGACTGTATTACGATAGTGGATAAAAATTATTTTGATTAGTCCTTTTTGTAATCACTGTTTTTTTGTTGTAAATGCTGAGAAAGAAGTTCAAGTAATTTGTCCATTTGTTCCTTTTGTGAAGCTATTAATTCTAAACTCCTTGCTTCCCATTCACGTCTTCGCTGTTCTTCACGTTCTTCTCTCTCTTCTCTTTCTTTTTTTAATTTCTCCTCTCTTTCTTCTCTCTCCTTTCTTAACTGATCTTCTCTCTGCTCTTTTTCTAATTTTAATCTTTCTTCTCGTTCATCTCGTTCTATTTTCCTTTGCTCTTCTCTCTCAATTTGTTTTTTAAGAAGTTCAAGCATTTTCTCGTACATTTGCTTTTTTAATTTAAGATTATCTAAATTTGACCTTTCTTGAGCAATTTCAATGGCATTACGAAATATAGGAGTAGGTGAACCAGAGTCTATTATTTCATGAGATTTATTCATTTCATTTGTTTTCTCTTCTAAAGACAGAACCTCGCCAATCTCTTCTCTCTCTCTCTCTCTCTCTCTCTCTCTCTCTCTCTCTCTCTCTCTCTCTCTCTCTCTCCTTCTCCTTCCTTCGCTCTCTCTCTCTCTCTCTCTCTCTCTCTCTCTCTCTCTCTCTCTCTCTCTTCTCTCTCTCTCTCTCTCTCTCTCTCTCTCTCTCTCTCTCTCTCTCTCTCTCTCTCTCTCCTCTCTCTCTCTCTCTCTCTCTCTCTCTCTCTCTCTCTCTCTCTCTCTCTCTCTCTCTCTCTCTCTCTCTCTCTCTCTCTCTCTCTCTCTCTCTCTCTCTCTCTCTCTCTCTCTCTCTCTCTCTCTCTCTCTCTCTCTCTCTTTCTCTCTCTCTCTTTCTCTCTCTCTCTCTCTCTCTCTCTCTCTCTCTTCTCTCTCCTCTCTCTCTCTCTCTCTCTATATATATATATATATATATATATATATATATATATATATATATATATATATATATATATATATATATATATATATATATATATATATATATATATATATATATATATATATATATATATATATATATATATATATATAATATATATATATATATATATATATGTATATAATGGATGCTCTTTTTCAATATTAGTTAAAAGTTTCTATGAAAACTACTTATTAATTAAAGTACAAAACCTTCGGAATATGTTATGAAAAGCCAATTAATTGTCAAAACTCTTTTAAAACATCACAAATGTTCATTTATTTGCTTTTGCCAACATCGCAAAAGATTGATTTTTCTAAGCTTGGAATAGTAATGTTTTATTTGTTTACAGTTTATGGAAAACTTTTATTTTGATATTTGGAAATTTTTATCAAATTGTATTTTTAACATCTCTTTTCCTAACCTATTATTATTATTATTATTATTATTATTATTATTATTATTATTATTATTATTATTATTATTATTATCCCCTTCGCGAAGGTAGCCTCTTTGTAGGAGAGAGGGTTCATACACTTTTGTGTCTGCGAAGTGCTATTTTCTCTTTTTTTTTCTTTATCACCCTTTTTTGATCTATCGTTTTATTGTTTTCGTTATACTTATATTCACCTTTCTTTTCCATTTTCATTCACCTGTTCCCCTTCCTTCACATACGTACTGTAGTACTTATTACTTCTCTCACTTATGAGGGTCTTCCCTTTCTCCTTCCCCTGTCTTGGTTGTTATGCTGTGGATCCTGTGCCCCTCTTGTTTCCACCTCACCCTCCTTCCTTCGTGAGTGAGGGTACTGGTGATAAACAGGTCCTTTTCGCTTTTGACCTAGCTAACCATTGTCGGGGACCCGGACCTTGGCTAACCTCTAAAGAAGCTGTCCTCCACTTGAGTGCCAAGTGGTGCATGGATGGTTCCCGGGCGCGGGGTTCCGCTCATCCAAGGCCACACCCACGACCCACCTCAGAGTGGGGTTACGAGTGGGAGGATTTCTGGGCTCTAGATATCAGAGGGGCGCAGTGCCTGCTGTTGCACTGTCGGGATGTGTATTGTTTTATATTCATCATATGTTTTATTGTTATATTTGTTTTCTTCATTGCGGTGTTGTTAACAGGTGACTTTTCTTGTGGTTGCGTCTCGCTGGAAAAGTATTGTTTTAAAGAAAGGCGATAAACCATTTCCACACCGGTTCCAACACTTTCCTCGGCATCTCTTAAGCTAGGATCATGCAGGAGCTCCGTATTCCCTCGTGATTTAGAGATCCTCGATTCCCACATTTCGTCTGCTACTCCACCATATTGCAGACAGATTCCATCCCGTATACCGGTACTTATGGTAGCAGACCTGTCTTTCATCTTGTCCCCTGTTCCCTCTGCCTCTTTCCGAGAAAGGCTTCAGGTGTTTCCTTCTAGGTGTCAGTACGAACAGGAACGTCTCTCTTCCTTGGGTTCCATTCCAGTTCTTTCCATCCCGGATTCCGTACGAAATACCTCCAAGGGTACCATCTTTGCCCCTGAGGTTCTCACTGACGCCATCTTACATCACTTGCAACGGAAATCTGAGACTGTTAATTATTGTTTATAGATTTCCTCCAACCATATCTATTGCCAGACTTTTCCTTAGGCTCAGTACAACATATTTCTATCCTTCGCGAACTACCCCTTCCTACTTGATTTGAGTCACTTCCAAGTGGGAGAACAACTAAAATCCCGAGAAAAAAATGCTAAACGTACTATAAAAACCCAACATATTTTGATGATTGTTACAAATCGTTTCGTTACTTAACTTCATATCCCATCTCTATTATGACAAAGTTCTTGAAATGGAATTGCCGCGGCTACTATTCTAACTTCGAGGAGTTAGCCAGATTAATAGAGCTTCACAGGCCCAAGGCTATTTGCCTTCAGGAAATACAACTTCAAAGCCAAACATTCCACCAACCTTTCCGATACAGATATAGTCTTTTTTCTGTCCATCAGGGCTCAACCGAATGAGGGAGTGCAGCGATTCTTTTCCATAAATCTTTCTCTCTTTACTCTAATACACCTTCAAGCACATTTACATGCTTTGGCTGCATGGGTTTACCTGGATCTACCCGTGACGTTGTGTTAAATATACCTCGAACCTAGTTACAAATACGTCCACTCTCATCCTGTCCGTCTCTTTGAGCAACTACCTCAGCCTCCTCATCTTGAGGATTTCAACTTGCGCCATCCTTTATGAGGAGACACAGTTACGTCCCAGAACATGGATTTGCTACGCCTACTCAAATTTTCTCTAGGATGCCTGAATACTGGCATGTTCATTCGAATATGAACGCTTTGACACCGGTTCTTCGACCTGCGTGAATGTCTCGCTTGCTCCATTTCTCTCTTAGACAGGTATCTCTGTGACCACTGTTCACTTATAGTTTCTTTGTGTCTCAGTCCCTTTCCACCGTTATACTGCAAATGGAGATACGATCGAGCCGACTGAACCTTGTTCTGGCAAGCTACGGAAATATCCTTCTTGTCCACTAAGGACTTTCCCAACGCCTGTGGAGTCTTCGTTCATGGAAGTGCGGTCGCTCTTCTACACCTTGGTGGCCCTGAGAATGTGCCCAATCACATCGCGAAAAGAAAGAACAATTACAGGTTTACAATCAGTTTTCTTCCCAGTGCAGTCTCGGCGAATCAACAGGAAAACCACAAGGCAGTACTTTCGTAATTACATAACAACTGTTAGTTCTACCACCTTGCATTCCGTCTATAAAGTTGTTCAGAAAATCGCTCGTAAACACCATTCCTATCACGATCGTTCTCAAACATGGACCAGCTACATCGGACATAATTGTGGTCCCTGGTGCTGTAGCGAATGATATGTGTTACCACTTTGTGGCTTGCTCCAGTGGTTGTGGATATATGGAACCCTTCCGTTTAGCTCTCTGTGACCCCCAAACTTCATTTTCCATTGGTGTAGACGCTTTGTACAACCGCTTATTCACTCTTGCTGAATTTCGGGAGGCTTTTGCAACGTGTAGAGATTGTGCATTTTGACCGGAGGGCCTCTTATCAGATGATTAGCCACCTTCACCCATCCTCTTCGTCGTTTCTTTTAACTTTGTTTAATCGTGTCTGGGTGGAAGGTATCTTTCCGCCTATTTGGCAGCTGGTCCACATCGTCCCTATTCCCAAACCAGGGGATGATCCGAGCTTGCCTGACAACCTGACGATCAGGCTTACCTTTCTGCTGCGCTTCAACGCTGGCATATCCCGGCAACTGATTATTGTGCCGTCCTTAATAAAGGGCATAAAGGGTAAACTTTGGTAAAACCAAGTAAATAAGTCATGTTTCAATTGTTTTAATTTTTTTCCAGTTTGTGAGTATTTACATATTATAATAGCGAATGGCTCTGAAATTTTACTCTAAACGTATTGCATAAGCAAAGGGCTAACTTTTTTTTATAGCCAAGTTGATAATGTTTCTCTAAGTTTATGGAACTTGTACTTCAAATTCACATAAACTGTGCACATTCAGATTATCACTACGAAATCGCGATTATGATGATGGTAATGACGTCATTCAAGCCATAAGCCTTCGAAATATTTGCAAAGTTTGTTAGATTTAAATCAATTGACGAACCACTGACAGAAGTTTCTTGAAAACAAGGCTTTCTAGAAGAGAAGTCCAGGATCTTACGTCATAAATTTTTTATGACATTAGTTAAAAGTCAAACTTTTTATTGGTGCTATTTTCATTAAAAATAAAAGTTTTTAGTGGATTTTGTTTTTAAAAAGTTTTTACCGAAAACATATAGTCTTTTAAAATGTCATATTTTAATGTAATTGTAATTAGGTAAAGTAAGTCTGTAAATTAAATTAAAAAGTGAAGTGGTCCAACCAATATCAAATGCCTTGATTGAAATTATGTCTACGTCACGGATCTTGCAAAGTGCCGTAACCAATGTTTTATAAAATTGCATTTCATTACTTGGTATATTTTTACTTTGCTGGAATGTTTTTAACTTTTTATCATATGATTCCACAGAAAAGGAATGATAAGGTTATTTAAATTTTAACCACACATCGAAAATGTTTTAAATTGATTGAAATAAAGTAAGTTATTAATCAATATAAAGAAAAATGGTTGAAAATGAGAGAGCTGAATTAGTAGTTTTGGTAAGAAAGATATACTTCTTCATAGTCATTAGCATACTTTTGTTTACCTTATATTCCTAAGTACATATGTTAAACTAAATTAAATTCCAGTTTGTGTGTATATATATATATATATATATATATATATATATATATATATATATATATATATATATATATATATATATATATATATATATATATATATATATATATATATATATATATATATATATATATATATATATATATATATATATATATATATATAATATATATATATATATATATATATATATATATATATATATATATATATATATATATATATATATATATATATATATATATATATATATATATATATATATATATATATATATATATATATATTATATATATATATATTTTATTAAATTTTTATTTTTTATTTTTTTATCATCACTTGAGGGCAGAGCCCTTTTCAAGGATTGGACCTAATTAAAGAACAAAGAAAACCCACCTAGCCTAATGCAGATCTCTCAGGTGGGTGAACAGAGGGTTTAAAGAGAGTGAGGTTAAATACAGCAGGAAAAACGGAAGTAGGTAGGAAGTAACTCAACGAAGGTGACTTGAAGGGTGGTACCATAACATGCAAGCCTAGAATATGCAGTGCTCACAAAATTCATGTGCAAGCAAGGTACCTCATGTGCTGTGAGGGACACAATGAAGGTGGAACGTGAGAGGTCAACTCTCTTGAGCACTTTCCGTTGTAGTACCTATAGAAAGAGAGAGTGAGCCAACTTTGCATTGCAGAGAAAGTGTCAAAGGAGTTTGAAAGAAGTGGACAGTTTGAGTCTTTTAGCCTTAGACTAAACAATATCCTGAAGAAGGGTTAAACTGGAACCACCCAAAATTTGAGAAGAGTGCTCCATGCAAGGATGGGTAAGACCTTTATATAATTGGAGTAACTGTTCAGAAGAAAAAATTCCCACAATCTGAACAGAACACTCAGCTTTTTAGAGGCCACTTTAGCGACCATTGTGATATGAGGTTTCCAGGATAACTTGTTGTTTATGTTTAGACCAAGAATATTTATGTTGTTCACAGGTGAGACAGGAGAGCCATCGAAGGAGATAGGAAAGTTCACACTCAATGGGAATACTGACAAAAGAATGTAGTTTACAGATTTATTATTAAATACTTAAGGAATTTTGGAGTTTGAAAGCACTATCTTGGCAAGTGCAAGACTTTTGGTGGTCACTTTTTTCACTTATAGTGTAATTCAGCACTATATATATATATATATATATATATATATATATATATATATATATATATATATATATATATATATATATATATATATATATATATATATATATATATATAGTTTTACATAATCTGTATCAATTTCAGCAACATGAGTTTGATTGGTTGCTGACTGAAGAGGTTCCAAGAACATTCAATCAAGTGATGCAAATACTTAAGGTATGATTATTTTTTTGTTAGTGCATAAATTAACTTAGCTATGGTATTCACAAATAATATTCATAAATTATTATTTTTATTATTGTTTATTATTAGTTGTAGTAGCAGAAATAGTAGCAAAAAATCTTTTTACATAAAGACCATTTCTTTTTGTAATTTAAAAAACTTTTGCAACCTTGTATCAATTTAGGTGACTATGAATTACCATATATTTAATTAAAATACTAATATATATATATATATATATATATATATATATATATATATATATATATATATATATATATATATATATATATATATATATATATATATATATATATATATAATTTTAAACTTAAAATTTCCCTAGGATTGTTGTACTCATTTTCCAGTACCACTTTGTGGGCATGATGCAGCAGCAAAGCAAGAGAAGTACATAATGTCTACTCCTTCTCATACTACTCAAGATCAAGTAAAATGTGTTGTTACAGTAAATGGGGACACTATTAGCCAAGCAGTGAGTTTTTAGTTATTTAAAAGTTGGGAATTTTCTGTTTTATGTACTTGAATTTAGTTGTTTTTTTTTCTTAAATGAAATATCCATTTCTTATACAAAATTAATTAATTTGTTTTGGAAATGTAAAAAATTTATTGATATTTTTTATGAACTAATCCTGTTTGTCATAACATTATTTTTCTTTTTGAAAGGACATGAGTTTGAAAATTGCTAAACATGCTAATCAGATACACAGAACAAGTGTTACTCCTGAAGCACCTTGGAGAATACAGCAGATTCAAGATGCAGCAAATTTCATTCAACTTGCAATTAAATTTCTTGATGGTCATGGAGCAAATAATACTTTCAAGTATGTTTATACTTGAAATGTGAAATTTGGTTACAATCTAGTATTATTTCTTCAATGTAAAGAATTATTATTATTATTAGTAGTAGTATTATTTTGTAATATTTTTAAAGGCACATGAAACTTACAAATTAGTATTCACAGGAAATTTGGAGCTTAGAATTTTCCAGCAGTATATCTGTTGATTTGGGTTCTTGAAAATACAATTAATGATTTGAACTAACCCTTTGCACCATAGAAGATTAAAAAAAAGAAGTTTCAAAATTCTGAATTATTATTTTATAGATCAAGTTTTTTTAAAAAATACTGAGGAAGAGCTTTGAAGCGGGGCAATAGGAATATAGGGTGAAAATCTGTGGAATAAATAAAGGTTGGATAAATTTAAGACAAACAAAGTGTAAAATTTGGAGCAAAGTTTGTGAATGTGAAATAATGAAGTAAAGTAAATAAAGAAATGAAATTTATGAAAATAAGGGAAGAAAGGTATTAAATTACATTGAGATAAGATATGATCATTGTTAATTCTTATGGTATACCCATGAGGGGATGGGGGAATGTGCTTTGCGCAGAAAATGAGTTGATGTATTGTTACATTAAAATAAGCTGAATAAAATCTTGAAAAAAATTTAAGCCTATAGGAAGTCATTTTTGTATACATTTCACACAGTTAATAGTAAATGGAGAGAATAATGAAACTATTACTTTTCTATCATTTCATGTAGAATTCTAATTTCAACTGGATTAAACATTGACAGTTTGTTGTAGAGAAATACATTATTATAATTATTATTATTACTATTATTAAATAAATAAATAATTTATTTTATTTATTGTAGAACAAGTGGGGAAGTGTTGAGCGTATTAACTCATTTAACAAGTCTTCTTCAAAAAGGGAGGAGCAGTCTTCTTATTCCTCGTAAGAAAACTATTGACGAACTTATGAATAGCAGAAATATGGTGAGTTCTTCAATTATTTAACGATTAACACTTTGTGTTTGATGTTTTTTACTTAGAAAATCTTTACTGCTTTTAAAGATTATTTATTTTATACTGTGTATTAGTATCACAAATAGTGATTAAAGCAGCGTTATTTATTTTTATCAACAGACTTATAAATTCTAGTTAAAAATCCATTGTAACGATATAATTATTTTATGTAAGCTTTTAATCCTAAATTGGAGTAAATTACATTTTGAATCAAATGTATAGTAAGATTAAAGAAATTTATAAATGATACAGGAAGCTAATATACTTTCTTTTAATTAAAACCTGAAGAATATTACTGTATCAAAATTTGTAGGATCATTTTGATGGATTGGTTTTTCTAATGAAGGTTAAAGTTAAAACCAAACCTGAATAGTAAGAGTTGCGGAAGATTTTTTCTGGAGTTGGAATCAAAACTAAGCTTCAACGTGAAACACATAATTAATAAAATTATTTTTAAATTTATATACAAAGTTCAATTTACTCACCATTTAGTGTATATATATATATATATATATATATATATATATATATATATATATATATATATATATATATATATATATATATATATATATATATATATATATATATATATATATTCAAATTTTTTTTTGTTTGCATTTTGATTTTTTTAAATAGTTTGCTTTTATTTAGATATATATATATATATATATATATATATATATATATATATATATATATATATATATATATATATATATATATATATATATATATATATATATATATATATATATATATTATTACTTGCTTTTTCAGATACTATCATTTATTCGAATAGTATATTTAAAATTTTTAATAATAATGTGTACTAGAAGTAAAACTTATAATTCAGTGAATTTTTGCTTTCGATGATTCCTTCAGAAGTAGATATTGTTAGTCATTATCTATTTGTTATGAATAGAGAAAGTACCTTTGAAAGGTTCGGTAACATCTAAAAATGGTTATTGAATTGTTGCAAGGGATGTGGAATCCATCTGGAGAAAGTTTTTCTTTCCAACCTTGATGGAATATATTTAAGAGTTCAAAGACTTAATGAATCAGCTTCAAACTAAATAAGATGCCACAAAACAGATGAAAGGATGAGTTTTAAAATGAAGTAAAATCATATGATAAGATGTTTGACAATTGCAGATGCAACTGCTATGATAAAAAACTGTAAAAAGTCATTATAGATTCAAAATTAGAATACCTATTATTGAATGGGAATCCTTTGTAGGTTGAAAACAAAGGAAAAACTAACTTGGCAACAATTGATAAAGCAGTAACGGGTGCGAGAAGAGAGAGGTAAGAAAAATTGCAAAAGTTAAATGGTGAATCTATTGTAAGTCTCAGCAGGGATAGGGATTGTAGCAACAGCAGTAACAGTACCCAAGCTGTAGAAAGTTGTGGCCCTTCAACCAACACTGGATTAAACTTTGATTTTATGGAAGAAGAGACATTAGAAATAGAGTGAAGCAGAAATGAATTTCTTCCAGAATCTGAACATAGGAAAAGTTCTTGGAATAGATTTGTGTATAAACATTTAGCAAAAATATCTGATAGGTTTCGTTTATGCTATAGCCAATGAAGCATTAAAGGATATGGGGACATTGAATAAAAGTAAAATGTTGGACAGAAAAATAGTTGAAAGAGAGGAAAGATGATGGCAAAAAGAATGCCATCAGAATGAAATTAGAAAACACAAATTGAATGCACTGGATTTAATGGAAGAAAAGTTCAAACCAAAAGAAAGGATGGAACTGAATTGGAAGAATATTATTGTTATTAAAAAAACAGATGATATTTACACGACTCATGTTACACCAGATTCCGATGCATTACTGATGAAATAACTTAATTGATTCTAATAGTGAGATTTCTCTTAAAGCTGTTCTTTGCGATGGGACTCCAGTTAACACTGGAAGAGTAGGTGGAGTTTTGAGACTGTATGAAATATATTTGGAAAGAATGATAAATGGTTATTTTGCCTCTTACATGCAAATGAACTTCCATTCAGACACATATTTGAGGCAATTAATGGACAAACATCAAGACCAAAAACTTTTAAGGGTACCATTGAAAGTAAAATTGAAGATGATGTAAACATTGTGGAGATAGTTGATTTTGAACTTGAAAACAGCAACCTTGAAAAAATCCCCAAGATATCGTTAAGCAAATTAGCACTGACCAAAAATTTTTATAAAATGTGTATTAGTATAAAATTAGAGAATATATATCGCCATAATTAGCCAAGAAATTTCCAGGCACCCTTCATCATGCCAGATGACTAACAAAAGCAAACAATCTTAGTTATATGTTTCCTTAAAACATCCAAGCAAATCTTTTCAAAATCTAGTAAGTATAATAATGAAAGTTTACATACCAGGGTGGTTTTGGATAAAGTCACCTCTAAAGGCAACTGATGGTGCACGTTATTTTTGGTACCTGATATGCCTACTTAAAGACGTGGACAAAAAAAACATGCTACCTATGATTATGGAACGTGCACTAGGAAACAACTCTTACTTTGCTCATCCTGAGAATGTATTATTTACAATGTTAGCTGCCACAAGAAAAAAGATGAGAGATTTAGGTGTTTAATGAATTATTCAAGCAAGAGCAAGGAATTCCAGTGCAAGAGTTTTTGAACTGTCTAAAACACTAAACTTTAATGCAGATGGTTATTCAAGCAGGATTGATTGGGAAAAGGAAACAGTCACCCAGCCACTTGTTTAAAAAGATTTAACAATTGACGAAATAAAATATTTGTAAATGAACCAATTAACACTGTTTTGTTTCCATGCCACAGCCAGGGTGTGAGTATTGCAAGTATCGGTATCAGTATATTTTGAGGGATCGGTATCAGAAAAAAAAAAATTACTGAAACTGATACCAGATTTTTTTAAAGTAACTTAATCCCGTTGGCTTTGCATTTTTTTTAATGTTCAATTTCTTTGATTGCAGAGTTTCAAATACTACGAAACATTGTTTTACTTAATTTTCCAAATTTCCAATTAATTAATTAATTACTAATTAACTGTTAATAACATTTTTTTGGCTTATATTCTATATCTCTGTACCTACAGAATTTTTTGTTTATCAAGGAGTTTGATTTTGATTGATATTTTGACAGAAATCCTTAAGTCCTCCACTACCTGGAGATCTAGCAGTTAGTTTCTATCTTCAAGGTCACAAGCTGGTTCTTGCTGTTTATCACTTGTCTAATGCTGCAGGAACTGTGAAATTTGATAGTATACAAGCAGAGTGTGCTGTTCCCTGGCTTAATCCTGTTCTAGTTTCTTTTACAACTGCTCTTCATATTGCTCATCAACTCAGAGATAAAGTAAGTTTAAAAAATAAAACTATTTTTTAATACAAAAAATTTTGAAGAATTTTAGAGCTTTAAAAATTGGAAATTTGGCTTTTAGTACAATATATTTTACTAATTATATAAGAAGAGATAAAATATTTTTGATTCCTTAAACAATGGAATTCATTATTGAGAGTTGGCTCCTACCGTGGCCCAAACTGTAAAGTGATTGATAGGTATACACTAATTAAGAAAGTTACCTTCGAACAGGGCAATGTCTGTGAGATGTATTCTTTTTTTTTATTTAAAAATGCGAAAAATTTAAATGGACTTTAGGTAAGAATCATTTATGAGACTTTTCAAAGGTTAAATGTATGTTAATTTTGTTCATTAGAGTACCAGTGTCACACATTAACATTGTTTTTTTTTTAAGTGAATTCCTATTTAAGTGCAAGTAAAACTTAAGTGAATTGCATTAATTAAAATAGAGATTTACTATAATGGGAAATAAAAGGTATAGGGGTAAAATATGGGAAAAAGAAAAACCTCTAGAAGAAGAAGAAAGAGTGAAGTATTAATTAGGAAAGTAGTCGAGACAAAGATAGTAGGATCAAAAGCTTGACCCAAAGGGAAGGTAAAAAGTGTTCAGTAGAATTATGGAAGTTGAGGAGGTAAATGAGGAGAACATTGGTAAAAGAAACTAAAGTTCGGAAAATATTAAAATGAAAAGTTGGAAAATAATGTTGTTGACATTATATAGATTGTGTTTTCTAAAGACTTAAGAGGTATAAATTTCCTTAATATGTGAAGTAGTAGATACTTATTTTGTTAGTAGGCAACTCCTTTCCTTTGGCAGTAGATAGAGTGAATGCTTTGAACTCACTGAATTTCTTTTATTCAATTAGTACATTCCATTTAATTAAAATTGCTTTATCATCATTATTATTATTATTGCAGTCTCTTTTACTCTCCCTCATCATGCAACCATCCGAGGAACTGATAGCCATATGGGCCCATAAACATAGCGCTTTTGAGTTTTTTTTTTTTTTTTTTTTTTTTTGTGGCGTTGTCGTCAGCACTCAGCAGTGACTATTCATAAATCATATCTCTAATTTCCATTGAACAGCCCATTAATCTTACATTTCCAATGTTTTATCTGTCTATTCCATTTCCTCATTAAAATTTCATTTTGTTGGATTGCATTCCGCGCCGACATCCCTGGTACTAAGGAATCTGATTAGTGAGATAAAATGCCCACTAACTCTCTTGGTAAAACAACTTAACTCATTCAGTTTATCTTCTAGATGCTTAACAACAATTAAACCTGATTCCCTTAACAGACCATTTTCCTCACTTTCATCATGGCATAGCTTCATGTTATGCTGGAAGGAATGCTGAGAGACACTGCTATGGATCAAAGCTCTGAAGCATCAAACCGGACTTAGAGGAGAGTTATGCCACTCATATTGCCAGTCACCTCCAAGGGGCAGTACTGGCTCGCATGTGCATAGGACACACTCCCTCACGCATGGTCATAACATGTCGAGGAGTCCTCTTCCGTCTGCCAGTTTTGTCGTCTCTGTACACGTCATTCAGTACATCACCTGTTAATGTAATTCCCTGCATTGATCTTTACTCGTCGTATGTTTCCCTTAAATTCGAAACCCTTTGATGAAAGACTGCTTTGCATTTTGACAGATTCACCTCCTTTTATTTTGATTCCATCTTTGCACGTCTTCTGTAACTGTTCTTTTCTTAAATGTTGCGTTCTCTTCACCAGTGACACCAACATGCATTATGTATAGAAGTAATCCCAGAGGCAGGTTTTCTGTACCAGCCCTGCTCCTCTCTCAGTGTACTAATGATGATTTCTGTGTAACTACTTAAAAATATTATCATTATTATTATTATTATTTTATAAAATATATTTATTTATTTCTTTTAATTTTTCAGGTTTCAGTCTTTTCCCAGTACAAAGATTTTACTCCAGACTCTTGCAGCGTATCGACAGTTTCATGCTAAGGATCAAACTTCGAAATTACTTGTTTAATCTCTATTAAAAGTTTTCATTTAGAAAGATATTAGTTACGTGTTGAGTATTTTGAGTCATTCCCTCAATGTACAAGAGTTTGTGATTCCTATATAGTATTCTCATTGCTGTTGTGAAAATTGGATATATATATATATATATATATATATATATATATATATATATATATATATATATATATATATATATATATATATATATATATATATATATATATATATATATATATATATATATATATATATATATATATATTATATATATATATATATCTTATTTATTTATTTTAAAATTTTTTTTTTTATTTTATATATATATATATATATATATATATATATATATATATATATATATATATATATATATATATATATATTATATATATATATATATAATATATATATATATATATATATATATATATATATATATATATATATATATATATATATACTTGCATATAAAATTAGTGATGTAGTCTACTGATACCAATGCTTGTAAATATAAAATTTTAACAGATTGACAGAGATATTTATTGACTGAATTTTGATTTTATATTTATCTTATAGACTATGCAATTGTTATAATGTCTTTGTTATAGAAATGGGTAGGGTTAGAAGAGCAGCTAAGGTAAATGAATAATTTTAAAAAGGGTAGGAGACAAAACAGGATTTTCAGGAACACGACAACAATTGACAGGTATGAAGTGGTTGCCTTGCGATGTCAGAATCCCACGCACCTTATCACGTGTAAATTCAGTTGAAGACTTGGAATTCCAGAGGGAAGGAAGAAAAGGATGAGAATTGCAAGATGCTTTTAGGTGTTAATTAAGAGGCCGGCAAGATTATCTTTTTCAGCATGAGTAACACATTCGTCAGAACGAATGAGAGGAGTGAGGACCATTTAAAGAATTTTTTTAGAGACAGTTTGGGAAGAGGCAAGAATTCGTTTGACATGAGAGCAAAGTAGGTAAGCGCACTTTCGTTTAGTGAAAGGGCGCTTATTCCGTCCAAAGTTATCACTACAACTATACTGGTAACTGGATAATAATTAGTAATCTTCTTGAGTTA